>JAOWBL010002345.1:0-51222 GCA_028564865.1 Zenarchopterus dispar
GGGTATATATATATATATATGTGTGTGTGTGTGTGTGCATGCATTTTAAACTGGCAGCAGATATGTTCATATGATGCATTAATGTGGGGTGTGCGTCCTTCGTCAGTCTTCGTTGACAGTCTAATCTCTCATATTTTATTAATATCTGACTTCCTAATTCTGCCTAGGAGGACTAAACCAATGTTTCCTAACCCTGGTTCTCGGGGCACACTGCCCTGTAGGTTTTAGATGTTTCTCTGCCTCATTATACCCTGATACAAATGTCTGTGTCATTGACAGAATTGTTCAGACCTTGATGACAACCTGTTAATGACCATTAATTAAAATCAGGTGTGTTGGAGTAGGGAGAAATCTAAAATCTGCTGGACACCAGCCCTCAAACACTGGAGTTGGGAAACACTGGACTAAACCACCAATGTGAGACACAAAAGTACAAGACTGACAAAAAGACAAGACAGTGACAGGTATGGTGTATGCATAATGTAGTGATCACTGTAGTGACTCCCAGGGGTGTCCAAAGTTGGTCCTCAAGGTATGGTGTCCTGCAGGTTTTAGATGTTTCCCTGCTTCAACACACCTGATTCTAATTAATGGTGATTAACAGATTGTCACTCAGGTCTGAACAAGTCTGTCAGTGACACAGTCACTTATGTCATGGTATGAAGAAGCAGGGAAACATCTAAAACCTGCAGGACTCCGGCCCTCAAGGACCGACTTTGGACACCCCTGCTGTAGTGTTTGTGTAATGTGTCTTTGTGATGAGATGCTTGATTGGTTAAATTCCCGGAGCCTTGCTGTTGAGCAAAGCTAGTGGTTCATGTGCACATTTCCTGCTGCACATTTGGACTGTTTAATCAAAACTGCAAAAACAAACTGCATTCACTCAGCCACCTAATTCTCAGCCACATCTAGATACTCAAAAATACATTTAGTTGGAAGCGTTGCAAAAACAAAAGCAAACTGCTTAGTAAGAAGGACCAGGATACAAAACACAGGTGATCTTTGCTGGGCAGTTTAAAACTTAAAAATTATCACTTTTAAAAGTGACCATTTCAGTATGTGCAGATGCTGATCCTGGCCCTAAAAATCTTGTTTGGAGTCCACAACTGACTTCATTCAACTTTACAGCATCAAAACTGATGGTGTTTAGATTTCAATGATTGGTTACAAAAATCACACCTCCCACCCATGACATAGTGGTTCTTGAATCTGACCCTGCAAGATTTTGGGGCCTGCGTAGCACCAATTTTTCTGGCACCAAGTCAGCATCAGTGATCAAAAAGCAAAAATTGATGCTAAGTCTGGTACTAGCACCAAACTAGAGTTGGAACAGCTTTGATCAAAAAGCCCAATATGATGTCATAAAGAGCTGTTGCTTAAAAACAAACAAAAATCAAGGGAAGCATTTTTGCCATTCCTAAAACAGAAGACTTTGTGCAGTGGGATAAAACATCATCTACCTTTTTGGAGCCTCATGAATGAAACTTCATTGTAGACAAGTAAGAAAATACCAAAGAGCCTGAAACAATCACACAAATCAGATATCTCAGCTATGGAGAGCGGCTTCTGCAACATCCTCAAAAAATCCATTTCTGCTATTGGCAGCACATCGATTCACTGTGAATGGATGGCAAGTTCAGACATGAGGAGATGATAGGGTGTGAGACGATTAACACTGAGCTACTCAAATACACACACACACACACACACACACACACACACACACCCACACCCACACACACACACACACACACACACACACACACACCAGAGAGCTGGTTGATAAGTGTCTGGGAGCCATGTGAGCCTGTGTCCACTGTGATGCCTTTAATCCAGTACGATACGTCTGCTTAATACGGTGAGCCCTGAGGAAAGGAAGCACTTTTCATCATGACTGTAGAGTCTAAAGAACCTTCTCAGGAAGAGCTGGTGTTAGCTGAAGAACAAGATGGACGACACCTGTAGGATTTCTTCTGATTTATGGATGTGTGTGTGGCGAAAGATAAGTGGGTGTGCACTGACGCCACTGTGGTTTTAGATGGCTGGAGGTCAGGACCCCTCTCCCCCAACTAACCATTTGACCAGTACAAGAGTTCTCAAATCAACCGTGAACTATGGGTTTATTGAAATATTTACATCTAAATGATAAAGAAGTGATCCTCTCTTTCAGTTTTAAGTGTCATGTATTTGGACAGAATTACATTCAAAAAATTTTAAAAATTAGGCAAAAACTGGCAAATCTTAGGTTTCCAACGTTCTAGCAGAGCAAACCACAAAACTTGTGAAAAAATGTCACATGGGACCAAACTTGAGTTGTTTGTGTGAGAGACAAATTTAAAATATTAGATATGATGTGGTTAATATAACTGTAGTTATTTATGGGTCTTCATGACCTGACAGAGAATCAGAGAACTGGAGATGATTAGTTTGCAGGCTCCAGTCTGTGAGGAGATAGGATGTTTTTCACATCTACAAGTCCATGTTAGGCATCAGCAGATATTATCTTGGTACTTTTCCAAGCTGAGAGTGGGGAATAATATGAAACTCAAGCTGACAATGTTCCAGTTGCAAGTGGGAAACCTAGAAAGACTTGTTCACTTTGTGCTCACTGACCAGCGAAGCTATTTTTAGCAGTACAAGCTGACCGCAGTGCAATCCACTGAGTTTTACAATAAAATACTAGTGTGTTCAGATAAGTTGTATAGGAGGGTAATATGTATGTAGATAACTTGATGGAACACAAACTGACAGAAGTGCTGTATGTTTAAGAAGTTCTGTTGGTTTTTGTGACAGGGTCTGTTGATTTATTTCTTCTGACTTTCCAAATCAAAAGACTTCTGTACCATTCTAGTCAAAAACTCAGAAATTCTAAATTCAAAGAATAAACTGAATTCACCATTCAGACCCAACTTCTACACCAGCCATGGAGTCTTCTGATGTTGGATAGGCCTTCGTCCACGTCACGGACAGGTGGACCAAACACTCAAAAGAAACTATCAGACAGATTCTTTTAGAAGTTAGAACTTAGTTACATTTTCTAACACAATAACAGTAGTATTTCAAAGTTGTAACTCACAGCTGTGAACACGACCTCATCTGGGGATTTCAACTGTACTTTGGCACTTGGTGTATGTTTATATATATATATATATATATATATATATAGACACACACACACACACACACACACAAACACATATATGAATTTGAGAGGCGGGGTACAAGTTGCAGGTGGACAGGTTACTGGTCCATCAGACTCCCACAGAGACAAACAATCATGCACACTTACACCTTACATGTTTTTAAACTGTGGATGAGAGTTGAGATTTGATCCAGTAACCTCCTCACTGGGACGTTATACAGTCTGAATCATCCATAAATACAGAAATGACAGGAAGTAAAATTGAGATAGCAGATACAATTATACCTAATCCAGGCACCTTATGGCTCAGTTACAGCCCAGTTACGACCCAGTTATGGCTCAGTTATGGCCCAGTTATGGCTCAGTTATGGTGCTGGGAAATGTTTGTTGCAAGTGCCAGATGTGTCCCAAAGCCCATGAGTGCAGATCTGGACAATATCTTGGGTTTGTGGCTGAGCTCAGTCTGAACAATCAGTCAAATAAGGGCTAAAAATAAACAAACAAACAAAACTTTATAAACTTTCATTCTGCCATCTCATAATAGTCAAATGTATAAAAAGGATGAGAAGAATTGATAATTTTACATGTAGAATACTACATTGCAAAGCACTAAATGATCATTTTGTTATTTTGGCAGTCAACCAAAAAATACTTAAAAAAATTTTTTTTCCTTAGTTATTTTAGTTGTGATCTCACTGTGGTAAAATTACTTCTTTGTATCACCATCTACTTTTCACTTCTTTAGCTGGCTTGATTTTTGCAAAATGTTTCAATACTTTAAAAAGTTCTCTAACCTTTTTGACTTTTCAGACTGATTATCTGTACTTTCTTCTGCTGTTATTTGTATATTCAATTTAGTAAGTTATACCCAGTCATTGGTACCGACAGTAGAGGCTGTACTGTCTCCTGCATTTCCCATGGTGCATTGCAGCTATAAATAAACACCTTCAACTAAATTGGCTGCACATAAAATTATCTGAGATTTATGTGCTTTCACATGACACGTCATTGTCAACAATTCTTTCATATTTATGACTAATCATTGCAGTTAAATGTTAAAAACCACTTGATGCAATTAAAGAAATGCGTGTAATCACATTATCTCATTACAGCTTTGTGCCATGAAGTGATGTAGAAAAAACATGTAATTTTAAAGGAAAAAAGTGTATGAACTGTAACTATGTGATAACTGAGAAGCTGAGAATGTTGAAATCATTGCTGTCTGCCTACAAGCTACAGATTAAGCTTAGCTTAACTTTAGCTTTATCCTTGTACTCTTCCAAGCCAGCCCAGTTAATACAATTATCAAACTGTATTATCTTTACGATAAGAATGATTCTCCTCACTTGGGTCTTTATTCACAGTTTAAAAGTCAAGTTCAATGAAAGCCCTAAGTAGTTAAAGTGATAATAGCTGGTGGTCTGATGTCAGACTAAAATGCAGTTGACATCCATAAAACAGCTTGATATTTTAATTGATGAAGAACATAAACATTTATCTTCAATGCAGCAGTTATGAACCTGAAATCTAGCTGTGGAGAGCAGATTTGTTTTTGAGTTAGTAAGTATGCTTATTTCTGCTGTATAATTGAACATTTAATAATACAGGCCAAGAGAGATTTACTCACTGCCTCTGGTGGTTTTTCAAGGAACTCCATCTTCTTGCATTACTGCATTGGTGTAGCCCCCTGACTAATATTAAAAAATACTGTCTTAAAATCAGTATGTTTATATTTCACACACTTGTTGTCAGGAGGAAACATTTGTCTTTCTGGGAACAAAAGTGAAATGTCTTTTTAGTGCTGTTTGGCAATAGTTCACTAATCTTTTCCTCCTTAATCATAATTTGTTACAGCCTATAGATATTTTTTTTCTCCTGTGGTAAAATTAATCACCTCTCCAGGCACAATCTGCCCATTCCACTCCCTCGTGGTACGAGAAGAAAGCAGCCAGCTGTTGTAGAAGTCTGTGGCCATTTGTGTTTCCCTTTTGGCAAGTGAACGCTCATCAACATTCACAGTAACCTCCAGTGATTAGACACACAGAGCTGCAGGGTCGCTATCAAAGAGATGAACTTTTATTGTTTCCACCAGTTATGCTCATCCCCGCTGCCCGGGACACTGCGGATGCTTGTTGTGCCAAAACTATACACGATGTCCAAGTATTCATGATGCAGCCTGGGCTGCTTCCCCCTCAGCTGCACTGCTCCATACAATCAATTCCAAATCACCTGGTGGGGCTGTGAGACCAGCATGCAGAGAGGGAAAAACTCCTGTTCCTGTGTGTGTGGTTACCAAGTCCAAGTCTGAAACTGCACTGAGATATTTATATGTTCCAATTAAGGAAAAAAACAAAAAACAAACAAAAAAACAAGATCAGACTTTAAATGCCCACATTAAATTGGTTAAATAAGCCAGTTTCTTTTGCTAACTTACAGACTCACTTCCTCTGGAGGGAGTGGGTCATAAAAGATCTGCAACAGGAGTAAGAAAAAAAGAAAGAAAATGCCTAGAATTGTTCCTGTAAAAATGTGGCTATGAGGAGAAATAAAAGAGCAACAGAGTAAATGTATGACTGACTGCTTTCATTAAACACCACCATATGGTGGCAAATATAACAAATATGGAGAAAGACAGTTGCAACATTGTCCTCCATGTCGGAGTCTGGATCCTCAGCTCCTCCCCTATGAGCGCGCGCGGGTGGGGGGGCTTCATTTGATCAAACCCTCCAACTTGGACCACTTGGGCTTAGACAGTCGCACTTTTTTCCGTCCAGACAGCGCCAGAACTTGCAGCAGTTCTCCCATAGTCGGTAAAGGAACCTCCAGCATCCGCAGCATACTTCTTCCCCGTCAGCGATGCAGAGGGAGGTCAGCTCCTGCCCAAAGTGGCACAGCGCGCTTTGGTTTCTGTTCGTGCCCTGTCTCTTCACCGTGGCCGAGGCTGAAATAACTTGTAGGTCATGCCAGCCTGGAAGTAAGTGGCGTGGACAGGAATTACAGCTGAGGTTCGACACAGGCGGGACCGCAACGGGAAGACAGCGGGAAGTTTTGGGGAAGGGAGACCGGCTCCCGTGCGATGCTGGGTCTGCTGAATGCGCCCGGGTCCGGGCTGAGAATGCGGAGTCGAGCCCGGAACGGAGTAACCTGCACGCGGGAGCTGGAACCACACAGAACCGGTCCGCAAACATGAAAGTTTCTCGCACCAAGAGGGACAGCGGCGGTGCTGAAGCTCGGAACCGGGAGCCGGGAGAGCGCACCAGAGTTCCGCGCTCCGAGCTGCGCTGGAGCGGAGAGGAGCGCAGAGCCGCCGGAGCCAAAGAGGAGCCGAAAGTCAACAGCTCCACGTTCGCCCTGAGCGGGGATTCCTCCCACAACCAGGCGATGGTGCACTGGTCCGGCCAGAACAGCAGCGTAAGTCACCCAGTGTGTGCGCGTGTGCGTGACGGAGACCCCCCCCAACTCCAACATATCAGTGAAGCTGTGATGGTGGTCTTGTTCTGGCATTTTTTGAGTCATGACGGAGTCATGACAATCTGATAAAAGCAGGATCATCTGCTCTGAGAAGATATCTTTTAAGTTGTGTGTGTCATTTTTTAGGGGGTATGAGGGCCTTTCAGTGTGAACTGGTGTGGGGGCTGAAAAGCTGCTCAGCCCTTCAGGTTGGTGAGATCCCAGTTTCCTCCTCCCTCTGCTGCAGCAGGTCTCTGAGTGTCAGGAGAGGAGGGGGCAAAGTTTCTGGCTGTTTTCCTGACAGCCTGTAGATCTCCTCAGGTGAGGGATAGAGACACCACAGTGGGGGCGTGGGGGTGGGTTCAGAGATGGAGCTGGTCCTGAGGCAGGAGAGAGGATGTTTACAGGTGCTTCTGAGCTTGATTTCATGATGAGGTTGATCTTCATGAAGCAGCAACTGCATGACATGTCAAGATTCTGAAAGTAGTCTTCGATTAAACCATTTTAATTTAATATCATTGATATCTGTTCCACTCACTGCCATGCGCAATTTCAGAAATTGAAAGAAATTATTTATATACAAGAAACTATTAAACTTTTAGCTGCATGAGCAAAAAGTATCAGAAGAAATAAAAACTTGTGTTATCTTCTCCTTATTAATTAGCTTAATTAATTAAAACAGATGATCTGTCAGTTCCAGTTACACAGGACTGCATTAATATATGACAAAAAAGAACAATACTTGCGCAGTTTATCCATCCATCTATTTATCCATTCATTCAGCCGTTCATCCATCCATACTTGCGTCTTCAGGATCACAGGCTTCTCCTGGAGTCTAGGTATCTTTGAGTTACAGGTGGGATTAACCTGGACAGGTTACCGGTCCATCACAACCACTTAATATTAGCTGAGAGATGTAGGGTTACAGGGTGAAACAAAATAATTTTACTCATCAAACACTAAAACTGGAAGAGACGGTTCTCTAACTTACATTCTTCACCAGCCTTCATCTCTGTATATCACAGTATAAACTTCATGAACTCTAAAATATCTCTTTATATCTTGTGAAGCAAGGTTTTTCATACAAAGAAAAATATGAGAAAATGTATTTCCAGACAAGTATGAACTTAATGCATAATGTTTGAATATCTGCCACAGTGAGGTCATGGCATTATACCATCATCTGTTCATCAGGCAAAGCCACCTCACCTAGAAATCTAGTCACACTGATAACAAATTTATTTGTATATGTATGCTGTCCTCGGGTTGATATGTATGTATATGTATTTGTATATGTACCTTGTTTGCAGGTACGTCTAGCTACCATCATTGGAGCTCTTTAAGTATGTCCAAAAGACTTGGGGAGCCAATCAAATCAGTCTATCCTTGTAGATAGAGTCTGTGGGCGGCCTTAATGCAATGACGGTAGGGCGGCGACATAATCTGGATGTAAACAGTGTAGATGCAGCATCTGAGGATAAATGGTTGTTTAAATTAAGCTATTTCAATCCACTGAAGATGGTAACCAGAGTGAACTTTGATTGATATATGGTGGGTATGTTCATGTCAGCTTCCTGGACAACATGGCTGCACATCGTATAAAGGAAAAGAACCTTTAAAACCACTCTTCAGAATCCTATGGGTCATATGACTTAATATTTCGTCCATTGTTTTTACAGTCTCTGAGTTCATCCTATAAATACTCCTACCTGATGTATCTGACGGCTTCACACATGACTTCTCTGCGTTTCTCTGAAATAGCCTTGCTGTGTTCTTTTTTACAAATGTGTTAAAAATTACAGACTTTTGAAAAGCCAGTTTTGGAGGTGGGAAGCAACAGATGAAACAGTGATCTGACATAATTTACTATGGGAGAATGTTAATGGTATTACTTAAAACATATGGTTAATGTGTTGGGAATGAAAATATGAAACAATTATGAGATCTGCAAAAGAGAGCGTTGGAGAACGAGGGAAGATCACAGATCGAATTCAGAGATCAAAGATCAGAGAGAAGGATTGAGACGGGAGTAGTTTCAGGATTGTTAGTCCATTAAAACCAAACTTTCGACCATGCCACAGACAAACACAGTTATAGTTTTTTTGTGTGTGAATATATGTGACAAATTTACATGTTTTTAAGACATATATGATCCCTACCGCCATTAACACTGCCTCAACCTTATTTTTGATAAACTTTAATTCTGATAACATAACTGTTTAAAAGGGGACTTATAACGTTATTTCATTGGCTATAAACACACATATGAATCATAATTATACAGAAACGAAAGGTTTTTACTAAAGTGAACGTGACTAAGTGTCCAGTGACAGCAGTTTTGACATGTCAACCACAGAACAATGTTCAGCTCCTGTAAATCCTGCGTTCCAGTGTATTAAAATCAAGTGAGAAAAGAAAACACACACAGCTGTCCATCAAGTCAATTAGACACATCAAACTTGAGGCCTGTGAGCCAGATCTGGCCTGCTGCCTGATTTTATCTGCCCTACATGGAAAGATAATTTACGGAATAATTACACTGTATAAATGTACACGATGACATATCTCATGACACATCTCAATTTATTTACCTGCACCGTGATATCTGCCACTGGATCTTAAATTAACAGTTTTGTGGTCAAGTTACGGTTTCAAAACAAAAATTACCAAAGAAAAGAAAAACTTTAAAAAAAGGACTGCCATTTAAAAACAGTGTTGTTTTGTCTGTCGGGTGTCTGCCCTACCTCTACAATAGTAATGAATTTATAGTTTTTTTTATTGCAAAATACACTGGCAATTACGTAATTTTTCTTTTTTTTTTAGTTATATTTCAGTTTCTGGAGTTTTCACTTGATCTAACTTTGCTTTTTTAACAGTTTATTACTGAAGAAGTCACTATCCGATTAATTGATAAATCATTTCAATACTCGATAGATTAATTAACCATAAAAATAGTAGTTAGCTTGCAGCGCTACCTACTAAACATGTTGGTGCTCTCTCTCGATCTGCTTTGTAAACTTTTTTGTAAAATAAGCCGCAGCATCAGATGACTAAAGCATGTTTTTCGCAACCACTCAATGAAATTGTTCAAAACTAGAGGCTAAAATATGGGAAAAATACATCATTCATCCTTAAATAAATCAATAAATAATGACAGATCATATTAGTCCACTTTTTTTTCTAATTTTGATGCAAAAAGCTGAAACGTCGCACATGCGGATGATTTTAATTTCTTTCTAAACCATAAAAAGTGTGTGATTTGTCATTTCGGCCTTCTGTAAACTGTTCAGGTGACCACAGGTTCATCTGTTCATGACTTTGGTGAAAATCATCTCGGTTTTTAGTCCTAGGTGTCCACAGTTGCAGGTTTCTGAACAGACTTTGATTTTAACTGAAAAAAGAAATAGATTTATTGGAAAGTCATGCTCAGATTTTAATTTAAAAAAAACAACAAACTTATATAACAGCCCAAAACAAAGCTGAATAGGATAAGGATAATCTTTATTATTGTCAGTACATGTCTTACACTGAAACACACTGAAACTTGTCCTCTGTTTTTACCCCATCGCTAGTTACACTAGGAGTAGTGGGCTCCTACAGCGCCCGGGGAGCAGTTGGAGGTTAAGGGCCTTGGTCAGGGGCCCACAGTGGCTTGCCTTTGTTAACCGGGGGATTGAACCTGGGTCCTCCACACCCAAACCCACCCTACCACTCCCCTACGGAATAGCTTTGCATCATGTTATTACAAAATTAGGATTATTATGCCATAACAAAAGTAATTTATTACTTGTCACGCTACTTTCTCCATATTATAAATCAGTTAAAAGTTCATGTCCGTGCGTGAAGCATGTCTTTGGTGGTAAAGAAAGAAGAAAACTTCACATTCATCTCAGAGGACATCTGTAATGTCTGGAAATGTTACCTTTTCATCCTCATCCTCACTGCATCTTACTCCTCATGGTCAAAATTGTTCATCTGGCCTAATTTAAACAGCTTTTCAAAGTTTGATCCACTTCCATGGCTTGATTGGAGATTCTGTTGATGGAGCTGTTCGATATCTGCATCAAAAACATGACAAATGTGTTTGGTTTCCTACAAACGGTTTTAATCCAATAATCATCGGTGGCTGCAGAGACCATCCTGGAAAGAGTGTCTTAGTTCAGACACAGCTTTTACATTTGTTGTTATTTTTTATGTTTCCAATAAAATCTAACAAAGTGACATTTTTCCAGCTGCTGACCGTGAGTGCTTCCATGTGCATCTTCCAAAGCTAACATACTTGCAGCTGCTCCAGCACACATTGTTTTATGTCACAACTGGTTTTGAAAACTTAGACAGAAATCAATAAATGTTCACTAGTATTGAGTTTTTGTTTTTTTTTTTTTAAATGTATCCATTTATCGACTGGAATTTTTGTATGATAGCTGTGACTTGTGTGGACCAGGACTGGTTTTTAATTTCAGCTGATAGTGGATGATATTTTTGAGGATATGTGCACAGCCTTGAAAACTTCTATTTATTAATCTATAGAGTGAAGGAGCGATATAATACATCAGTTTAAAGGTAGAGAGTCCTGAGGAATAACATAGAGGGACATCAACCAAAACATTTGAGACAACAAACAGAAACTTAAAACAGCATCAGCCTACTTAGCGTGCTCAACGTTTCGATGTTAGCCGCAAAGTTGCAAAAACAAAAACAGCCTGCTGTATACGCTGTGATTGATTCTTTTTCATTAAAAGTCTAAGAAATAAAAACAGAGTCATCAGAAATCTGTCTCAGGAGATCAGACCTTTAAGAAAAACTGTAAATGACAAAGAAAATGACTATTATTCCATCTGTGATGTCTTTTCATTAATTTCTACTTATCTGGGTTCAGGTCACAGGGACACAGCAGCAGTAACATAGTATTATTACTGCGATTCGCTCAGTAATTACTTATTCTACTCTTTACTGGAAAGGGTGATACTGCAATGGCAATGCTTTAATGCTCCACACTGAATATAGAAATGTAATTACATCATTAAATAACGTATGATTGCAACACTTTTATGAGCAAGAGTGGAGAGAGAAGAAAAGAGGAGGATCAGAGGAGATGAAGAGTGCAGGTGAAGAAGAGAAAGGTGCCAGATACGACATAAATCAACACAGTTTGTCACAACATGCAGTTTAGCATCTGACTTTGTCCTGGTTCCAATCTCTGGCCCAAATCAGTATTCGACACCAACCTTTTTGATTTTCTAATGTTCCTCAAGTGTAAAAAGCAATTTTTGAACCAGAAGTTTAAGGACATTGATCAGTCAAATGAAACACCTCGATTTTCAGGCTTGACTGGACACATGTACGTAAAGAGCCAATTTGCTACCTGATTCGTGGAATCACACTGTCCGGGTTCAGTGATCTGAGCTTAGCTGATGGTAATTATATGTCGACCGTGGGGGAAAGGCCTCGTGGTTGAAGATCGAAACGACGACGCTCCTGTAAATGCAAACAGGAGGGATAGGTGGAGGGATAATCGTGTTGGTTGAGTGAAAATTCCCCAAAGAATCCTTTAACTTTTATGGGGATCTTCTGCCTGGGCCTCTCGGATTGTTAATGTGATGTGTTCATAGCTCTTCATTAGCAGGCGGCTGACCTCTGCAGCGGTTTAGTTCCTTTTTTAGAGACAATGAATGGTGTAGGAGGGAAAGAGCACAAAGCGTTGTCGTGTTGTGAGAGGACTGATCTCTCAGCAGGGACTCGAAGGCAATGAAATATATAAAAACATCTTTCATTCCTTAATCATATTACTCATATTAGTCAGATTTCTCGACGTCCTGGCAACCTGCTTTTACAGCTACACCAGTCATCCCGGTTTGGAACAACTCCATCTGCAGTCTAAAACATTCCAGCTTCTGTACGCTCCACTTCTCTCCCGACTGAAACGCCATCCTGCGCCCCAGGAGCTGCTGTGGAGTCCACAAACCTCTGCAGCTCACGACAAAGAGAAACGAGGCCATGAAAACCATGAATGTCAGAAACCGCTCAGAGGATTCTTTTCCTACATTTGGCATTGATATTTAACCTTCTTTCTTACAACAGAATTAAGTGAAATAATTCTAGTATTTGAATCTACTTAGGAGTTGTGTGACAAGTAATTTGCAGCTTTTTCCTTCAGTCAGTTAGTTTATAAGAAAAGAGAAGATCCCACAGGAAAAATGTGGAGTTGTTGGTCTAATCAGGAGCAGATGTGCTTCACGGTCTGAGCAGATGTGGAGATAAAACACAATCCACGGAGCAGAAACATGAGGGATGCAGGTGAACACTCAGATGCTCTAAATATTTAACCTTTAATGCTTTTACAAAGCTCTGACATCCCTCATTACTGGAAGTGACTCTGACTCATGAAATATCTGTGTGTCACGTGAGCTAAGAGACTCACTGAGGGGCTGAATGGACCGCCCTCTTCTCAGGAAATGATGGACAAATGTCATTTAACACAAGCGGGCTGCAGACAGATGTGAATTCAGTCCCTCATTTGCAAGTGTATCTTCATTTAGGTTTAACCGTTTGGATATGCTCTTGCCGCTGGCGCTCCAGAGTTTACCAAAAGTTCACAGTGAACTCACGACCGGCGTACCGCGCATTATCCGCTGACCCAAAACTACTGTAAAACCCAGGGGGATAAAAGTCCCACATGTATTTGTAGTTTATGTGGTTTCTTTTTTTTTTTGCAGCTTGTTGCAAGGACATTTGAGCGCTGAAAGCGCTGCTGTTGATCCGTTGTTAGGCTGTTTTCAAGTTGTTGTGAGGCTGTTTGTCAGCTGTTGTCGGGTTGTGTAGGTGAATGGAGAGGAAACATTGAAACATTTCCTTCTGCTGCAGAAGATCAATCACATCAGGACTTTGCTCGGAGTCCGGTGATAGACTGATTAATAATATTATTGTTTAGCTTGTTTCAACACAACAGTTTTTAAAGGTTTCCTTTTTTTATTTTCTGATCAGTTGCTAAAATGTATCTGAAGTCTCCAGTAATAATCAACTTACTAGTAAAATCTTAGACTATGGTCTGTATCAACTAGGGCTGAACCCAAATACCTGGATGTCAAGATATTTATTTTTTAAGTGGATGTCTGGTTTTAAGTTTGTGTGTCCAAATTCTAGTCTTTCGTTTTCTTTTTTTATTCACTAACAAGAGGCATTCAGCATTCTTAGTCAGAAGCACTCATGAACATCACCTGCACTTATGTTTCTCTTCATTTCAGCTGATACGGAGATGAACTCAGGTAAAGTGACATAGTTGTCAAATAAAGCCGTTCTTTGTTGTATTTATTTCTGGGAGAGAAGATACAGTGCAGTAGCGTTAAGCCGCGGTGTAGGGGGTCCAAGGAAAGAGTTTGAAACGCTGGGTGATCCGTGAACCGTCATTTTCTCTCTGTATGTTTTAAATCATTGACATGTATTTCTGTTATCGCTCGCGAAGACATACATAAATCAATAAATGATATACCCTGGTTCTATAGTCTTTTTTTTCAAAGTAAGGTGACATGATTTTATAATTATAATTTAATTAACAAGGTATGGCAATTTCTTCACTTTTAATTGATAATATTTACAAAAACACTAAATTCAAATGCCGTCCTCACCATTGCACCTTGCTCGGTAGAGCAACTTGAAAGCTATGGTATAGTTTTCATGCTTGCGTTTGGAGGCCATATTGGCGAGGTTTGAAATGACTATGAAAGGTGAATGTAAATTTAGAAATTGCTTTGAAATGGGAAGCACTTGGACTGAGGATGTCAGAGAACTGATGATCTTGAGTCGGGAACGTCCAGCTTTTATTGCCAGGTTTGCAAATTCTAATTGTAATTGTATGAGAACTATTTCTTGATGGCTGTTCGCACCCTTCGCACCTTGGGGCATGATGCAGGCGAAATGGTGGTAACATCACAGACGAAGAAATCTAAATCCTTTTATAATTGCAGTTTTGTCAGTGTCACCTCTCTCCAATTGATGCTAATTGAAGGGATTAGCGGTCACAAGTATTTATTTTCATCTATAAGTAAAAACTTCGTGAATGTCTTGAGGAAATGGACTGAAATGGCCAATAACTCAGACTTTTTGGGCAAAAATATAGAAAAATTCCTATTTTTCAATGATACAGTTTAAAATTTACTTTGGGAGCCAAAGACCAATCGCTGCTTATCAGAGTTTGCACAATAACACGTCACGACTTAATGCTGCTGCACTGTATTTTGGTTAACTGGGGTCTCGTGCACCGCTGTTGTCGCACACATTTATAACTTGCTTGCTTTCGCGCTGCTCTTGGTCTCAGGTGTGGGACTCTTGCTCGGTCTCGTAGGTATGAACCACACTTATTCAATCCCACATCAAATGAACCCCCCACCCTGCAGAAAGCGAAGCTTTGAATATTTATTGCGATCTTCTGCTGAAACTCCAGAGCCCGTAAAAGCGTATGATATTATCAGATAGATGGGCTGCTGAACTTGGCCAGAGACAGTCGCAGTATTACAAACTTATTAGAACACTTATATATTATCTGTATATTATTTATATTTTCAGCCAAGCAACCATTTCATTATTATTTCCATTTTAATGGTGCAATAATTATTATGAAATGCTGAGAAATGTCATTCAAAGTTTGGCTTTTTGCGATAACATAGTTAAAAATCGAATGTCCTGGTAACAAACAGATATCCAGACATTTGTCTTTTTGGTTCTTGCCATCGACTCCAGATTTACCTCAAGATGAATAAGGGAAATACAAATAGGATTTTTTTCCTTATTTTTCCTGCTGTATATACACTACAATAATATTCTGTCTTTTCCAGCTCTCGGCCGCATTTACCGTGTGAACCATCAAGCCCGAGGCTTGTTTTTGTTTAAATTTCCACCTTCAGAGACATCATTTTATTCAGCCACTGACAGATTTGCACTTCTGTGGCCAGAAACCTGGAGTTTATAGGAACAGATTCCCCACAGTGATAAAAGGACTTTTAAACACCTGCTGAATCCAAACTGTTAGACAATAATAATAAAAGAGTTTTATAAGAATGTGTCAGTAAACCCAAATACTGCATCTCCACCAACTTTTATGCCACAGAAAGTCAGAACAACAAGACTGATTAAGCTGCCTTTAATGGTTGCACAAGTACCCAAAAACCTGCACTGGGTTTTGTCAGCGCACGTGGAAATGTGGTAGCTGCAGATGTTGATTAATTCAGAAAGGATGGGGGGTAGGGACTGCAGCCATAACTCAGGTGGAGCAAAGCTCATCTTCACCTTCTAAACTGGACATAAGTGGGTGAATCCACAACATCTCCACATGCTGATTCATGCTTGGACATGAAACCCTCACCACCCATGTTCTCATCACGTGGTGATTGTGGAGACAGAAGAACATCTAGTTTATGATGAGAAGCATTCCTGCAGCACATTTCAAAGTGCAAAGTTAAAAGGTAGCTGTGTATAATATAATGAAATAATCTTTGACACAATCTCCCTTTTTGCAGATATTTCATAATTGGGTGATATTACAATTTTATTAGTTCTTTTTCTTTTTTCCAAGATTCATAAGCAAAAGAACAAAAACACACATTTGCCATAATCAATGCAGTAGTAGATCAAACTTAAATGGTTCTTTCCCTGAGCTGAACTGAGCTGAACTGATGTGAATGATACTTCACCCTAGTCTGCTCCTTTAACGTTGCTGCTGCTGTTATTGTATCTGAAGAACATGGTTCTCCTGCAGACATGAGATCCCAGCTGGAGATACCCTCTCTCAGGCTGGATGAGGTTTTCTTCTGTGTGATCATCTGGGAAGTTGGCAATTTGATGGTGGCAAGCTTTGATGTTGAACTCTTCATTATTAAACTGCCCTGTATGGCTCTGCTAGAGGTCCGCTGGATGGCTCTACCTCATGTCGGTATCGTTGTGAAGAATCATGCTGTTTTCAGCTCATCTGACTCTCTGTGTATTTTTTTCCAGTACAGAACCAGCATGGCAACCTCGCTAAAACAGCTTGGCCACGGTTGTGAGAGTCATCACATCTCTCTTCAGAAACTCTTATGTCTCCAGTAATTATTTGTTATATGGAGTTTATTTGTATGTATGGAGTAAACTTTTCATTGTGCTTATTGTGTAATGGGTGTGGTCTTTTGAGTGATGGCTGGCTATAACTAATCTTTAGACGTCATCACTTTAGCTACTTAGTGCTTAATGCGGTTTTGTTTTAACATCTGAGCTTTAAATATGGTTTGTTGTACTAGGCTTTCGTTATTTTTTAATATTTCATTGGTATTCTAAGAATATACAGTGTATTAGATTGGATTGAACTGGATAATAAATGGGCCGTAATAAACTGGGATAATTACTGGATTGTAATTTGACTGTTTGCTGTTGTACTCTAAAGTCCATAGAGATGCTTTTTATAGTCTAGTGACTTTGTGTGAACTGAACTGGGTTGTCAGTGCATGTGGAAATGTGTGGTTCTTTTATTGGTAGATGCTGCTTAAGTCAGAAAGTACCGGGTGTAGGGACTGCAGCCGTAACAAAAACTTATCTTCATCTCCTAGTCACATGACCTATTTTATTTTTTTAATTATTTATTTATTTATTTATTTTACAGCAGCCAATGTGATCACAAAATGTTGTTTCACCACATTGTGGTTAATTGTTCAACACAATGAAAAGTTGCTTTGGAAGTGTAGATCATTAAAAAAAAAGACAAAATTGTAAACTATTTTGCTTCTTGCACTTTAATTTGAAATTACTACCTGAAGTTTGCATAAAAATCTCATCTTCACTAACCACGGAAACATTGGCATACGACCATTTAATCCTTTTACATCAGAGCCTCCACCTGAGAGACAGCAGAGAGACAGAAAATGACCGATCAAACAAATCCCTGCTTACTTTCTGTTACTGGCAAGAACAGCATTGAAATTCAGAGAAAAAAGGTTACAGGTAAAGAGCACTCTCACCAAGGGAGCTGTGGCATACTGCTCAGACGGATGTAAAACATGCACAGGGACCACATTATTTACATTATGAAATGTCAGGCATTAAAATACTTTGGTCTGTCACTCAGATGGATTCAGGCTGACATATTGTCTGTCAGCATAAGAAGTTTACTTTGATCTTCCAGGGACATGCAGCAGCCTATGCTGGAGTGCATCCAATAAAAGCAATTAGAAACAAGTGATGTGCTGTGGTAACAACATGGTGCCTCTGGTTTTTATGCAGAAACACACATGTAACATGTCACAAGAGCCTGTCACCAGCTAATGAGGCGTTGGTCACATGACACTGAAGGCTTGGAAGAAACTCACTCACATATGCCATCTCAGTCGACAGTCTCGCAGTCTTTCCAAGGTGTTAACAGAATCTGTCTGTGCTTGTGGTTGCATCCTCATTGCCATGGCAATGCCTAGTTTACCACCATATTTTATCCAAAAAAAAAACCTCTGTGCTGCGTTTCGACTGCACCGCCAGGACCTCATAATTTGTTCATTTTCAGACATTTAAAGACTGCTGAGGCCATGTGGAGTTATGAGGCAAGTTACAGATTGATCACATATACCAACTCTGCATCCGATGTGACAGAAGTCGAGCATCATTTAGAGGAGGCATTCACTACTGGAGGTAAACTGGAGCGGGGCAGGAGGGAAACCTGGTGTGGTATGCCAGTACGGCCTAACCTGAGTTCAAATTCCTGTTCCTGACTGGTTGTGGACTGTATGTTAATCACTCCAACACTCTGATTCTGGCTGGAACATAGCAGCTGCTCATATGCCAAGAACTTCTATATATACATTTATTTATTGTCCCCAGGTGACAAACCTGGATGGCTTTGCAGATATCAGCACAATTCCTCAAAGAGGTTGACTTTTGTTGGCTTTTAGTGAAATACCATTAAGCCTTCCTCCAGCAGTTGTTACAATTATTAATCCTCCAAAACCTCCATCTGTGTTCCTGAAAAGTTGTATATCTCTAACATTGTTCCATCAGAAACCCCCAGAAACTTTAAAATGGAGTTGAGCAGGATACAACATCATTCAGTGCCGGGTGATCTATGGTTATGACTTCCTGACTCCGCCCACCATCAGATGACACCACTCTTCCCTGTTCTTGCCACCAACGCAATGACCAGTTCTAAAACTGGAGTCATCCAGGCATAAAACTTTGAACCAGAGATTGAGTCTAATGAAGGAGGAGCTAAACAGTTACCAAAAAGCAGCAGTTTTAGTTTCCATAGTTAGATTTCACATTCATAGGAACTGTACAGGGGTGAATTATTATTTTTTGTACCACAGCAGGCAAAATTATTTCAGCAATAAATTTATGTTTAATTAATTACATCACCTTTTGATTGACAGCCAATGCAGCTAATGGCAAGTTGTCATCACTTAGGTTTCTTAGCACAGGATTGATGATCCGAGCTGAGAATAATGACTGAACATAATCACTCAGAGCATAGTTATTTATATTTTAAAGATATGTTTGTTGGGCTTTTAATTTTACTGACAAACCACCATAATTGGTTGTGGGCTGGTCTGCAAGGGTTCAAAAATATGATGTAAAATACTTCTCTTGTGCAGCTTTTTATTTTCTTTCCTTTTCTTCTTTTTTTGTGGGAAAAATTAGTTTTAATAGTAGCATTCCCTCTAGTATTAGCAATATTCTTGTGTAGAAGTTCAATCTTAACTATCATTTTAGGCATTTACATCATACACATTCATCATAATCCCTCCGCATAAATGCAGTGTGCAAGAACATGGACCAAAGAAAACAAAAACCCTGAACCCTGAACATCTGAATCAGAAATCACTTTTACTTTTTTAATTCACCCTGAATTTGAGGACAGCATTGCACATACAAAAAATTGTTTCAAAAAATGTTTTAAAACATTTTGGTTTCTAAGGTTTTGAAAAACAAAACTTAATAGAGTGAAATTTGTTTGACATGTTCCTGACTTGCACATCATCAAAGACAGGCAGCCCGTCTGTTTCTCGTGTGTGATGAAACTCCAACGCAGAAACTCTGCTGATGGAAGTTCACCAAGTAATTAACCTAAAATGTCAGTTTTTCATGCCAGCCCTGAGTAGGGAGGGGAGATCTTCAAATATTATTTTAAAGACGGAAACTCTACTCTTTCAAAATGAAATGTGCTGAACATTTGTACATCTTTGTTAAGTGTTTTGAATTTAATATGCTACGGCATATCTGTTTTATTTCTGCAGTGAAGACATGGGTTCTTTTTCCAAGATGAGCAGAAATTATAGACAAAATGTTGGTGATGCTTGTTCTTAGTTGATAAGGTGTTTCAGTATACATTAGAAAAACTGAGAATTTGCCAGCCTTAACATCTCTTGATACCATAACCCCTTATTTTTGAATTACAGGTGTTGCACTTTAATGCCAAGTCTTTTAAAGTTGTCCTGGCCACATGTGACAGTTTGGGATGTCTCTATTTCGTGTTTACTTGTTACCATTCCCTCCTCCGTGTCGTCTCATTCATTTCACTAACCTGCAGCTTGCATGTTGGCCACGCTCCTCCCGTGTAATGCTGCAATTACAACGTGAGCTTCCAAAGCAGGTTGTGAAGATCCAATTTTAATGCGAATGCAGTCTAATCTGTGTGCTTTCAGACCTGATATTTAGAGCATCCTGCTGAGGGGGGAGACTAAAATAAGCAGAACAGACACATTGAAACAACAAACCCAGGCGAAGCCACCGTGTGGGCTGCACGATCCTCCGGGTGCCGTACGTGCCTGGGAGTGATCAGGAAGGCGGATGGTGTCACGCTCTGCTGAGCAGCGTTTACTTGCCATCTACTTCTTATGCCGTAAACAAACTCGCTTCCCAGTCTCTCTGTCTCTATAGAAGTAGAAATCCCAAGTGATTGCAACACAAATATGTCATTATTTCTTTTATGTATTTACTCTCTGGAGGAGGCAGAGTCTTCACAAGAAATATGCAGTTTTTGTGGTAATATTTCAGCCCTCAGGAATGTGCACTTTATTGAAGAAAATACCCTTGGGTGCTGGTGAGGGAACTGTTCCAATTACTTCTGCCGTTCTTTAGTTTTCGATCATGCAACAGCATTATTTTCTTTTGTGTTACAGCCACTCAATTTGTGGCCCCATCAGTTCACAGTAAGTACGTGGACAAAAACAGAATAATCAAACACAAAGGATTAGATAGGCCCTCATACAGGTGTGTGTTGTTTAATGGTTTATTTTTTGTTTTCACAAACGTAATAACTGTGAGACAAGGAAACAGCAGTGGTATTTGGGTTTTCGTCTGACTCAGCTTTTAGGCAGATGTAGAAGAACCATAGTCAGGAGAGCAGGTTCTTCACTGATCACGGTGGTTTGATTCCCAGGAAGGTTTTTCATCTCCACGTCTACTGACCCAACCTCAACCAGCCTCCTGACCTCACCTCCACCCACTTTAAATCTAGTGTTAGGCAGCTAGCAGTATCATATCTTCATAACTTCAGGTCTAGTAGTAGTTATGTAGTACTAAAACATCACATCTGTATATGTGAAGGTTTGAAGTTATGCCTTTCGAAATTAAATTATTTTTTAAATGATCTTACTCAGCGGGACATGAATAGTGTTGATCCTGGATGTTGTCATCTGTTGTCATGACGACAGTAAGTGATATACAAACCCTTGCCTCCAATTAAATTGTATTGCCAACCATATCTATTTTTAGATTTAAGACATATCCCTCTATGGCCTATTTAACTCTTATTTAAATGTCGGATGATCGTTTTGTGTCCAAAATTTGCCTAAAACATCTTTGAACAATCGTAAAACTGTAACAATGCGATAGATCCTCCAGGTTAGCAACAGTAATTAAAGAAGAGAGTGGGGCTTATGGACAGGTCGTTGGTGTGGGGGTGCACAGGTGAGGGAAGAGTGCTGCTAAGAAAGAAATACAGCATTTACTATTCACAAATGAATCAGAATAAAGTCTTTACTTCTGTGAACAGAAATGTGTAAAATTCAGCTGGCGTGCCCACGGTTTAATCCCCATCTACAATCCCTAATCAGTGGACGTTAGAACAACATGAAAATTCATAAACAACAATAACAAGCAATCATTTCTACATTCCTGCATTTCTTTGTGTCAGCATGAGCCCAAAATATTTTATTTATTTTTCTTGGCGACTACATTTAATTTGTAATATAGTCCAATTTTTAAATTTAAGGGCTGCAACACATTCCAAATAAGTTGGTCTGCAGCTGCTAAGTATTTATAGGAAAAATGATAATAATTTTATTTCAAGTGGTTGATGCCAGCCAGTGATTGTAATGATGGTTAGTTTTAAAGCAGGATCTTCAGTCTTCTAGAAGCAAACAAGCATCGAATGTCTACACTTGGGCAACAAATGCATCAGAAAATCATCAAAATGTTCAAAGACAATGTTCCTCAAAAAGAAAGAAAGTTTTTGAATATTTCTCCTTCTACAGTGCAGAATATCATTCAATTATTGAATGACTAGTCCAGTCTGGATGTTTTTTTGGGAGAAATTGGCACCGTGTGCTGCAGACCAAAGAAAAATAAAGAGCATTCACAATGTTACTAGCAGTAACAACTGTTATTGAGTAACATATGCCATCTTTAGAGTTTAACAATCTTTAACAATTATGTCAATATGGTTAACTGAATAATTTCCACCACTGATAAATAATTTTATAACACTGACAGAAAAATGTAAAACCATCTACTGCTTCTAGAAATTAGCCCAGCTGTGGTACACCTCCTATCCTGATCTAAAATTCAACAATGGATGTATTTTAAGAAATAAAATGAGGCTGATGAAAAACAAGAAAACAAATATCTTAGGTTAATACATTTTAGTTCTTTATCGTGTATACCCACTTCTACATGACAGGGTATCGAGCTGATAGTGATTCAGCCATCTTGGAGCAGTTAGCGGGTGAACAAGTCATTAGTAGCTAAATCTGCTTTTAGAGGTTAAAGATGCACCAGAGATCGCCTCTTGATTCTGCTTTTGAGCCCTGCATTCACACATGAAGCGTCTACGCTCACAAAGCTGTACAGCATTTTACAAACCTGAAGATGGTTCCTTTCCTTGTCTTCACCATCCACGTTCAGCATCAAGTTCCTGAGCTCAACTGCTGCAGACAGCATCGCTTGGAAAATGCAGAACTGAGTAAATAATCATTAGAAAACTTGACCAGTGCTTCCGTGCTGGTTTCTGCTGTACTTGTACCTGAAGAAAGTACTCAGAAAAGCCAAATTAAAAACTTTTGTCCTTTTTGTCTTGGCTCGCTGCACAGGTTACATTTGCAGAGGAATTACCTCGTCATGTTTGTCGGTTTGCCGTATTTTCTGCTGTGGTTGGCGACGTCAGTGCCCTGGGAGGTGATTGACACTTTGTTGTGAAATATGGTGATGGAAGTGATGCGGGGAAGTGGAGCGCTGTACACTATTAGGAAAGCACTGAAGCATGACTTCAAGGCAGAGCTGCAACTGGCGCGCACTCAAGAGATCAGATTTGTGAAAGTTATTGCAGTAAATGTAATTTATACACCACATGGAATTAAGTAAGAGCGGGGTCTGAAAAAGTTAGATTTGCAGGATGGAGTTCAGGAGTTTCAGTTGCAGTCTCCAGGATTCATTCATTCACTGGCCGTGGCGTTGATGTGTTATCTGCTTCCTCTAAACCTCTCCCTCCCCATGTAGCAATTCAGATTGACAAGGGTGATTCTCACAGCCAGATGCCCTTTTTACAGCGAGAGCCCCATCTCTGCCGCTGATCAGGCTCAGGATTGTGTGGGACATTTCTGCTGGACAAATTGAATCCCTGGCAATCTGTAAACCACTGGAATTTGTTGGAAAGTGAAGATGAAAAAGGTGTTTTCAGGAGCACATGAGATGAGCGGTCAAGTTAATTGACAGGATCTGAGACACGTTAGAGTCATCGAAAAATACTGTATTCAGAAAGAACCAGAACAAAAATGATACTCATGACAAATGCAGGCTGTTGGTTTTGACGAGCCGTCTTCATGCTGCCTGCTCTGTCTGTATCCATGATTACAGACGACACCTTGTTTCTCCCACTCACGTTCTTGATATCACACACTTTTGTGTTTAAACAGAAACAAACAGGAGCTTTTTCCTATTTTCTCTGCCCACACGCTTGCTGATCTGCACACAGAAATGACCGGACATTACCATTCACACATCTGCTAACGAGTCCACGTCTCGCTCCGATTCATCATGATCAATACCTTTTCCCGTTTCCCTGTACAAATGCTGCCACATGAAAGAGGGTGAAACAAGTCATGCTTCTGACAGCTTACGCTCGCTGGGTGGTGAAGTTCACACGGGTATTTTTTTCTTTTAAGCGGGCAGGATTTTAAAAGGCTGCAGTCCGTGTGTGTGCTGTGGTTGTGTGCAGGTGTGCATAAATCATTGATGAGAAACATTTAACACAAAAGAATAAAGGATGAAATTAGCTTTTTTTTCTTTAGCACTAATTGTTGGAGATCCGGCATGTTTGAGGCATTTGTGTGTTTTCTGTTGGTCGCTACGTTGGACTTCAATTTTCCGTACAAACAAACGTAGAAATCCTCGAGGTGAATAAACAGCCCATTGTCTTTTAATTGCAAATGACAAAAAAATAAATAAGAAACTAAAACAAAATAAACTCATGTTTTGTCAAAAATGTCATCAGCTAGCAAACAAAAGCGACTTTGTTTTAAAAGACATTTATTTTAACATGTAGATTAAAGTTTTCTTTTTCTCATATTTGCATCAATTCATTTACATATGCCGGCTATTTCTAGTACTTGGTGCCATTTCACCTAAATAAATGTTTTAAAAAGCATTTTACATTATTTAATCCTTTCAGTGGAAGAAGGGATGTCTAAGCTTCAAGAAAATTATGGTAGCCCAGCTCAGAATCTTTTATTTTAATATTTTTTATCAGGTTGTTCAAAGACAACATGGACCACATTGCCACAATTTTATGTCTACGATTAGTAGTTTTGATTCAGCGTTTTTGTTATTATTACATTTTCTAGGAGGTAAAATTCAGGGATGCAACATATTTTGAATAATTTAAGCTTTTAAAAGTCAATGTTATTAATGTGTGAAAATATTAAAACAAATATTAAACATTAAACATGAGCTTTTAAAACAAGTGTTAGACAATTCTGAGAAAAATTACACGATTTAATGACATTGTGCCAAATACCAGGAATAAGCCACATCACGTGTGATGGGAATTCAGGGACTATGGCTAACCTCATGGTCTTGTCCAGTTCTTCTCATTAGTCCATGAGCTATATCTCAGTATCTCAGCTGCGACAGAGACTACGTTCTTCTCGACTGAGCTCTTCGGTGTCCTTCTCAGATTCTCCTGCAGCCACCCTCTGGAGAGTCTGGTGGCCATTATAGGTGGAGCTTCCTTCACTTCTTGTTATTTTCCACTCTTTTGTTCTTCTAGAGATGTTGCTGTTACTTGCGATTGCTGCATCTATCACCACCATCTTTATCTGGGGTTTGTCAACTGCCATACTTATGTGGCGTCATGCATGTGCACCCCTCTCCCTCTCTGCTGCCAAAACTCTGGAGCTCATAAAATGATATTTGGGCCAGTCCTACTATTTTGTCACTGTGTCTTATGTGGACAAGCCCACGATGTTGTCTCGGGGTCTTCTTGCTCTGCTCCATTCAAATGTAATTTTACCAGATGAACTTTACCATTGAAGAAGGTGACTGTAGATGTAGTGAATAGTGAAACCCTCAAAATAATGTGTTAGATCACTTGGTGTCATAAGTGAAGCCAATCAAGAAGTACTTCATAGTACTAACAGTTCCAACACACCTGTGACTCCAATAGATCCCAATTCAAAAAGCGATCAACTTCTCCATTATCTTTTTTTTCCCCCCAGAGGTTGTTATAATCTCTTTAGTTAGACCGACTCCTTTTGAGTAAAAATATCTATTATTAAATATTTATTTAGTCTCAGAGATATAAACTTCAGTCAAGTTTCAAAAATCTCTCCTCACTGTCATCTTCTCCAAATATGGTCACTTCTGGCTTCAAGACAACCATGAAGAAAAGTTCACTAACCAAAGAACAGTGTTACCTGTAATTTACTGGTGGTCCGTGCACTTTATGAGCTTCACTGTGGAGCATCATCATAGTCATCTGAAGGGAGATGCAGATCAAGAATCCATAGATTAACTTTAGTTAACGTTTTTAATGACAAACAGAATCAACAGGTTACTGTCACACGTCTCATCTGTACAAATTTATGTTGAGGCGTATTAAAGGCATTTACATGCATCCAGTGTGCAGTCAACCCACGGTGCAGACTGGCTTTTTTGATGTTTGATATTAAAAGAAAAGCATCTTAGAAGCTATTTTATCTTTGCTGGTGTCTTGACAGTAAAAAGACTGAACAGTAAAATGTTTGTTTGGCATCAGGAACTAAAACAGCTTGTTAGCTTAGATGAAAAAGATGTTTTCACTGTGACTGAGATACGACTCTGAGTATAAACACAAAAGAGACCCCCTTTAACAGTCTGCAGCAAAGCCTCCCTGGACACCTCCAATTAAGATAATTGAAAGCCAACTGTAAATGAATCAAACGTGGCATTTAAAACTGTTTCTGTGTGTGACTAATAGCTGAGTAAACGCCTCTGCGTGGCGGCTGAGAGTCGTGTCACGTACGAGCTACAAATTCAAACAATGAATTTTGATGAAAAGTCAGAGTACACTCCCCGGTCCATAATAAACACTTAAAGCTAATCCTGTAATGATGATGTTTGTCGATGGAAAGGTGAAACAGAATCAGGTTGATGGTGTTACCGTAGTGACAGGTATTCCAGAGACTGGTGGGGGTGAATGTCAGCGTGCATCACCTGACAGTTGTTGGGTTTTGCTTGGTTTACCAACTGCTGGCGGTAACAGGAGCTCCGCTGCAAGCTAATGCTGTCAGACCGACTGAATGGAGGACTGACAAAAACAACCTCAGGCTCTAGGTTTTCACGTGCACTTATTTACATATTTATCTACTGCTTTTTTTTAAACAAGCAGAGATTTTCCTCCAGTAAGCATGCTTCTGTAATATTTTATGTTCTGTGGCATTTGTTAAAAAAAGTTTAGCTTCCTGGTGACATTAACAAAATGGCTTATAAAGCATGATGGGACAGCTAGTGTGAAGTAAAGTATATTATATGTTTGCTTTGTAGTATAGAGGAAGGGCACTGCGTTTACTTGAATTCTTCAGGCTAAACGGTTTCTGAAAGTAGGTGTATTATATATTTTTTTCAAAGGTTGAAAGTTTCCTGAGGGCTTAATGAAATATCTGTGTCATACTTTGGTTCAAAAAAAGCACATAAATAGAGCATAAAAGCCTGTCAAGCATGTCTTTACAACGCTGTTCACAGCAGATAACTTCATGGGGATGGGGTTAGATATGTGACTCTGCCCATCTCTTCCAGGGCTTGTTGGACATTGGTCCTGCAGTTTTGTGCGAAGCGTTTCTGAGTTTCTGTGAATGATGTGATGTTGTGGTGGATTTAAAGACTGAAGATGGTTAATCCTGGTCTGTTCTGGTCTGTGATGTCACAGAACCCAACTGAAACTGATCTCAGGCCATGAAAGAACCACAGTTTTCTTTCATTTTCTTTTGGAGTTGGTAGTCACTGCAGTAGATTTTTTTTAAGTCAAATTATTGCTTAAGGTAAAGTTTTACAGTACTTGCTCTTAAAAACACTTGCATATTCAAAAGTACACATGGGTGTATGTTCAGTTATTCTGTGTTTATTTAGAAAACATAGAAGTTTTCAACCATGCCACAGATTATACAGCGCTGAAATAACAGGAATTAAAAAAAAAACAGAGCAACATAAAATACCTGAGGAGAGAAAGATATCACCTTGACCTTAAGCAGTGTGAAAAAATGACAAGTTTTCAAGATCTAGTAAGTCCAAAGCCTCTTCAGCTATAAATTTGTGCACCATGTTCTAATTTCTGCTGCTATTAAACCCCCTTTTTTTTTACCTTGTGGGATTTTCTTGGTATTATTGTGCAACATGTGAAACACAGCAAAAAACCTTCTGTAAATAGAGCTTAAGTTAACTAAAATTGGCACTTCCTACTGCCACCTTGGACCCCGCTATACCAGAAAATGAATTTTTCAGTGCTTGTTATGACATAGTTGTCAAATAATATTAAAAATGTTCAACATGATGTGAAAATGCTGTCCTCCTCCTCCTTTTTTTAAATTTATCTTCAGTTAAGTGTCTAGCTGCTATTCTAGTTCACTTGTTTGTCCAATAAATACATTTTATTTTAACTGATCTGAGTCATCTTTATTTTATTTTAAACAATAGTGTGAGGTGGTTTGGTGTATGTTTGTTTGTTTCATGTTAAAATACAATAAACAGACTTAAGAAAAAAACATTCAAATGAAATGTTTAGTTACATACATCAGTATACTTTCTGAGGTTAGATGGCAAATTTTTGTACGCTGTGACAATATTAGTTTACAGTAAATGATCACATATTTAAAATGATTTAAGTAATTCTTCTTTTTAGAAAGCTCAAACGTGGTTTTGAGATGTGGTCATGGATGTTCAGATGGACAGGTGTCACCTCTACTGTACAGCCGTCACACTGCACACAAGCACAAACTGACCTGGAACTTTTCCTGATGAAGTTGTAAAAACACGAGCGAGACTCGGTAGTGATGTCATAACCTGCACACCATTGATAAACTTGTGGTGGAACTTATGTCCCATTCACACTGGACTAAAATGACCTCTTGACCTGGAGTCATTCTAAAATTACACCCCGATGTCTGGATTTAGTTTCGTGTTTTCACTCTGGAAAGTCTGTTTTATTGTAATTTACAGACGCTGATTCCGGAAGTGATGTTAAGGCATTCTTATTAAACAATTACCTTTTATTTACCATTAAATGTGAATGTTATTTTAAAAGCATGTGATCAGACAGTCAAGATTTAGAGTTTAATAACAGCAAGTCACATTTTGATGAGTGACAAATTGGAAATTAGTGCTTGCCACGCTTTCGTTGAAGCCTTGAATGTTTTGTGCTATCAGAAAGGCTTTGATCTTGATGAACGATAAAAAGTTTTTTACTGTGTGATACAGCCACACATATCTTCATCTCATCATCCTCATTCTTCTGCTCATCTGGACTTCTCGGTTGTTTCTCGATTCTCAAAAACGCATTTTGAGAAAAAGCCCTATGTCTTTGTGTGAAGTTTAACGTTGATTAATTCCTATAAATTTATCATCTTAAAATATCAGACACTACTATAGGCTGGATAAAGGCTGAAGTTGTAATATAATATTATAATATGTACAACAATTGTCACAATTATGCTGGAAAAGAGACAGAAAAGATGTCAAGAGGAATTAAAAAAAAAAAAATTCTGGACCACACGTCTCCGAATCAGTGACATGTGGATTCAGACGGGATTAAAATGATCTCATAACTTCAGTGTTTGCTAGAATAGATAATTTGCAGTGGAATTTTTATTTTACAAATCACAGACATGGCAGATTTGGTTGAGATTAAAAACACAGACATCCTCCATGATTATTACAAATCACTGCAGGTCCTCAGATAACTTTATTCCCTTATGAATGGGGCATTAGAAGAAGAAAAGATGGGAGCAAGTGAACCAGTTGTCCATCACGACAGGCGTCCATCAGGTGTCCTTCATGACAGGTGTCCATCATGATGGGTGTCTATCAGGTGTCCATCATGACGGGATACAGAATGAAGAGTTTGAGAGCTGATCCAGAAATACTGAAAACACGTATGAAAATGTTAAAAGAAATGACCAGCTGTTACGTCATCAGGTTTAATTTCCCTTCGGGTTTTAATGAAGTGTTTTTGAATTTGAATCAGAGAATTCTTTTTCTGATTTCAAACAGAGTCGTGAATGTTTCAGTCCTTGTATTAAAGACGTAAGAAATCACAACAGCTTGATCTCAGCTGAAGTAACTTGTCAATCGCAAGCCTCTGATCTATTTATACAACACAGCTGTGTTTCTGTGCGTCTTTGTGTGTGTGTGTGTGTGTGTGTGTGTGTGTCTGATGGATGAGTCAGCGTTTCAAAGTCCTGAACAAACTTTCGCTCTGTTTGAAAATGGGGCAATTTATTGAAAAAAGATTCTTTGAGGGTGACTGACACGAAGCTTTGTTGAACACATATAATATTTATCACAACTTTGTCTGCAATTGGAGAAAATATGACAGTTTAAAAACACTCTTAATAGAGTTGTGATGAGATCTTTCTGGTCCAGGTGTGAAATCAAGTCCACAAGGACATCCTCACAAGTACAGATAATAGAGTAAAGACAAAGATGGAAAGAAACTTTAATCAAACAAAGATTCAGTTGTAGTTCGAAGTCTTATGCCCCGTTGGAAGTTTAGATAATGTCTCCATAATAAACTACAGCAGAGCTGTAGAGCCCCAAAGACTACTGAGTACTAACCACAATCATTTCAACATGGTCAGTCACTTTTCTCAGAATTGTTGGTTGTGAATAGTTCTGTAATTCTGGTAAATAGATAAGTAAAGTTTGTTTATGTAGCACTATCCACAGGATAAAAGCACCAGAGCGCTTAACAACAGCCAAACATAAAAAAATCTGGAAACAGAAGAGTGAATAATAATAATAATATCAGTAATAGATAATTAGAAATAATAAGAAATTAGTTCTCAGTGCTGTTGCATTGACACGCCTCAACCATGTGAGCTAAGTGACATAATCTCAGGAGATGAACGAGGACATACGACAAGCAGGACAAACCGCACAGACCAACACAAACAGTTTAAATTTGAAGAAAATTCATCTGATGAACTCAGAATAAAAGTTACAAATAACAGAACAATTCATTTATAATACAGCTTGTCTCGATCCAAACAAATTCAAATTCATATGAAAAGCAGCAAACAGATTTAACCGCATTATAACCCAGTTTAGTCCAGTTGATTACAGTCGTGCTCTTACTGTGCCAGATCTCAAAACAAATAAAGAAGAAACTAACAAAATGCATTTTCTGACTGGAATTCAGTTTCGTGACAACAACCAACTGGTTTAAAGCCTTTTTGTGACCTTAAATGTAAAGATGTTCAAGCTTCCAATGGTCAACATCTCATCTCATTTTAAGGGATTTACTTTTCATCTCTTTTATGGCTATTAAGTATCATCACTATGTTAACATTTCAGAGTAAAAGTGAAGCCGTGTTAATAAAACATGTAGCCTAGAAATTTACATGTACTTCCGAAAAATGTAAATGTTCTTTGCAGCCACATCTTGCTACCATCTGTTGGAGCTCTTTAACTTTACCCAAAAGTCTTGTGGAGCCAATCAAAGCAGTTTATCTTTTTTGAGAGAGTCTGTGGGCGGGTTTAAAGTGATGATGAAGAGCTACAAAACATGTGCTCTCCAGTCTTATTTAACTTATTTATTTCTATTTAACTAATAATAGTAGATGAGTATTGTGTGAAGAAGCAGATAATTAACAATATTAGCAGAATCAAACCATTATTGAAGTTCAGTTGTGGGTGAACTGAAGCCATTTGAGATTTAAAAAAAAAACATGCCAGCAGTTGTGACGTTCTGCATTAAATATATTGATCAACAGGAAACGTCACATAAATGTCAAATCAAACTCTTCTGCTTAGTTGTTGACTTTTGGCACCAGCTCCTCAGCAAAGCCCAGCTAGTGGCAGGTCATATGAACCTGGACCACTGAAGAAAAGCAGCTTCGGCTTTTTGTCAGGGTCCATCTGTGTTCGTTGTCCCCTTTGAAAAGACACAATGATAAAGACATCTGGAGACAGTCCGTGCCACATCTGCTGATGTCTTCACATGTTTCCCTCAACCCTGTCGTTACCGTGTGAATTAGCATGTATCCCTGTGATGCCGCTTTGATCGACCCAGTTCCCTCGTCACAACACTTCAAACCGGCGTCCAGCTATCAAAGCTTATGAGACAACAGCAAAGTTTGGCTGCTGACACTGAAACAGGAGGAATATCCTCTTCATCAAGCTTAGATGAAGTGTCAGAGTGTCTTTAGCAGTTCAGAGACAGAGAAGCAGTCTTGAAATATTTGTGCCATTAATTAAGAATAGTAGACAACACTAATCTGAATCCAGATATGTGGAAGCTGATGGATGAATTCATCCATCCATCCATTTTCTATACCCGCTGAATCCATTACAAGGTCACAGGGTTGTTGGATGAATGGATGAAAAAGTCAGTTCAGTTCAATAATATTGTATTAATCCAGAAGGAGAAATTATAATTGTTTGTAGGTAAGAATGATGTCCTGTGTCAGTTTGTTTATCAGCAAACATGAAGAAACCTTTAATGAAGATAAGCTGTGTTGTGTAGAAGGTGGGCAGTCTTCTCCATTTTTTTACGCAATCTATGGAGCGTTATTCTTAATAAGCTCCAGGGGCTTTGGATGTAAAAAAAAAAAGTACTTTAAATTAAAGCAGTCAAACAGGACAATATGATTGGCATGATTTAATCTCGTGAAAAACAAAGGTCATGCAAGAATGTTGCCTACAAGTATGACTGAAGCAGCAGCTTGGTTCTACACCAGGGGTGTTGAACTCCAGGCCTCGAGGGCCGGTGTCCTGCATGTTTTAGATGTTTCCCTGCTTCTTCACACCATGACATAAATGTCTGTGTCCTTGACAGAGTTGCTCAGACCTTGAAGACAACCTCTTAATGACCATTAATTAGAATCAGGTACGTTGGAACAGGGAGACATCTAAAACCTGCAGGATATCCGCCCTCAGGGCCTGGAGTTCAACACCCCTGGTCTACACAGAAATCCCACCAAGAGTTGGGATGGAGCAAAGAGTTCACTCCAAAGAATGTGGCTACCATGATGAATAGAGGTTTTTTTAACAATTGAGGACCTGGGCAGAGCATGGTGATATGAGGAGACACTCAGTGGGATTGCCATAGTGTGAGCAGTGATTGGCTCTTCACATCTTTGACTCACCACTCTCCTGAGAGGCTTGCTGTGGAGGCCGGCTGATGGTGGGAGGCTGATGAGTGGAGCTTCAGTCATCTGAGGACATTAAGTCCATTATCCACAACAGAAAGACGCTTAAACATTCAAGAAATAAATAACTCAAAAATCTGTTCAAGCCTTTGTGTGTGTTTTTCAAGATTCTCCTGAATCTGATGAGAGTCTCTAGTTTGAGACGCAAAGGTCAGCGGGTACCTCATCTCACGTCACAAACTGAAACCTCATTCAGACATTATTCCTGCTAGATTTAACAGACCAAAGAAAGTGGTGTTGTCATTTAAAATCAAACAACCTTTCATCTCTCTATCTCAAATATTTAGAAAAGTAAAGTCTCATCTTGTGTAGAAGTGACCACTAAAACTGTCAAAGCCTGAATCATGTTCTTCCACCACATTGACTTTGTTCAAAGTTATCTAGAACATATCAGTGAGTTACATGAGCTAAAATAGGCTTTTATTTTACAATTAACAGGCTCATTTTGGCCCTCAGCTGCTTAAGATTTTCAACAGTGGAGCAAAATCTAAAAATACTTCCAAACATGAGCATATTTAATCATATTTCAACATGCAGCAGTTTGAGGAAAAGTCCTCACATCCAGAGGAACCCACAACATGGACCTGACACACTTGGGCCTAATCTGGTTGACTTTTGGCACTTCAGTGGCTCATTTCTGGTGGTGGTGGGTGGCTTATGGGTCTAAATCAGTGGTCTTCAACCCTGGTTCTCAAGATCTACTATCCTGCGGGTTCTAGATGTTTCCCTGCTTCATCACATCCTGATACAAATGACTGTGTCATTAACAAACTTGTTCATGCCTTGATGATGATCAGTAATTTAAATCAGGTGTGTTCTAGCAGGGAAATATCTAAAACATACAGAACAGTAGATCTTGAGGACCAGGGTTGAAGACCACTGATCTAAAACATGCAGAATGGTGGCCCTGAAGACCAGTGGTCAAAAGGCTATGAGCTTGGTCTAACTTGGCTTGGCGCATTTGTTGTGAGGTCCAAAGGCTTGACGAAAACTTAGTTTTGGTCCATGTTTGTTGGATTTGTGAACAGCATATGTCCAGATGTGTCCAGTATAATTATGTTTGTGACTATTGTTTATTTCCTGGTGATTGACATGCTGTTTTTCATCGAGCATTGTTAAATGGAGAGGGTATATGCTTTGAGGAATAATGAATTTGATCTCTTTAATGCTGAGATTTCAATGGGGGCTTGACCCTTTAAATGACCTTTAACAACCTCCAGTTTAGACAGATCCTGGATCAACACCACCAAGGCACGTTTATTTACTTAAAATGTTATAATGGCTTTCAAGTGAGGTTTAGTCAGGATTTTACTAACATTAACGTTCAACCTCCTTTTATGTAGAACTTGATGTTGCAAGAGGGATGCAAATGCAATACCAGTTATCTAAAAATGACAAGTAATTACCCTGTTTAACCCTTTAATGTCTGATGTATCATATTTCATCAACACATTTCTGAAACTTCTGCACTTTCCTGTAATCAAAACAAACAAAAAAAAAAAACTGTTTTACACAATTTTGAAAAATTCTGAACAACAATTAAAATTCCCTGGTTATGAAATAATATATGAAATATGAACCTAAACTAACACAACTCCTAACATTACCAGCCTTCTCTCTAATATTCATGTTGATATGTGAGTGTGCATTGGTTTGAATTTTAGTTTAAATTTCGATTTTGGTTCCTAACGATTACAGAGTAAATGTAAATCAATGGAATTGGCATAAAAAAGCATTATTTTGGCACATTTAGGCATCAGCTCCACTTGCCCTTATATCAATTATCCTATCCCCTTTTTGTATAACATAAAGTTATTTATTTCAGCAATGCTGAGGCCACTGCGGTGGGTTTAAAGAATTATTTGAGAAACTTGTTTATATAAATAAATTAAATGTTATATTAGTATACATCATTTCTATTTAGTCTGCAATTTTATTTTGCCTAAAATTTAGGCTTACATGAAAATTTTAACATTTTTATGTCAAGTTTGATAAATGTTACCATAATTGCGCAGCTGCGAGTTGCAGCAAAACCTCCAGTCTGCATTTTTTTTTGTCCTCAGTTCATATTTGATTCAGTATAAACCTTTTTTTTTTTTTGACCTGAGGGCCATCTTTACTAAAATTCATGTCTGTAAATCCATTTTCCTCTAAGGCCTGTTTTCTGTGAGAAAAGCATCTCTTTTTCAGCTCCAGCAGAGCTACCCTTTGAATTTCTTTTACTCCATTTGGTAACCTTCCAGCCACAGGACCCCACGCTGAGTGGGTTCATCCAAATCAAAGTGGGATCTTTGCACATATGGCAAACTGCCAAGGAGTGGCTTGCCAAGTTTGCCAGGTGCTCGGGACCCCGAGGGGACCAGAGACAGGTAGAGCTCCTCGGGCCAGATGGCCCTTCCATGGGGTTACACCGGTCAGTCCTGAGACCTTCTGGAGACCACTGAGATTTACACAAATGTCCAATCTGACTTTTTTTCCCATATCATGCAAACTTAACATAGTATGCGTCTCTTACATGGAAAACTCCTGTGTCTGGGCCTTAAATGGACATCATATCTGCCTTCCAGCAGTTTCTTCACACATGCAGACCAATCAGGACAGATTTAAAGCTGAAGTCCATGACTGCAAACCATTGGCCACATAGCTCTTTCTCAACACCACTCTCAGCACTTGATTGTCATAAATCAAGAAAGCAGAGACCAATGGTTAAATGACAGACTGCAGTGCGGTATAGCATGCTGGGGAGAGGCGAGGCTCGAAGCGATCTGGTCCCTCTCTCCACTCGATGCACCGCACCCCCTGCAGACCCACACAAGGTCAAGGTTACTGGCAAAAGAAGCTGTACAAGCAGATCTGTTCCCCTCATATCTGTAAAAAAGCAGCTCGGTTTGTGGCACACAGGAAATGTGCTCCAGGCTGCTCACGTCCGAGCTGCTGATACACCGTTATCTGTCCACCGAGGGAGATGGTGAGCTCAGATAGTCACTTAAACGGGTTTTAATACAAAGCAGGTGTCCTGCAAATGCTAAGTTAACCTCTACGACTTTTTTTGACTTCCTATAATTAGATGATATTAAGTTTTTACTTACGTCTCACTCCTGCAAATGAGCGGTTTCTTATCAGCCACATTATCTTTCTGTTGCAACAAAAGTGGAGTCTTAAAAAGGTGCCACTCCTACTCAACATGGCACCTCTCACATTTGTCGGTGGCAGAGAAAACGACAGGAACAGTATTTGCTTTGTGTGTGGGTACTTCCTTACATCTCTGCCTCCTTCCATGGTTTCTCTTTCCATCTCACTCTCAGCTGTCAGATGTTGACTGAATCGGGTTAGAGAGGGGAGGCACAGAAAGCAAGGCATCGCTGATGAAAATGACAACGCTTCTGCCCTGTTTGGTTATTGAGATGCACAAAGTTGCCTCCTTTCACAGGAAAACACAAGCTTATATAACCTGAGAGAGGAAGTCTGGAGGAGGAGAGACCTGCAAATAGATGGTGCAGGTGTGCAAACATGGATTAAAACCTATAAGCAATGACTATTAAAATATTCATCTAAGCCACAGAGATGTATAATCTGAAAAATTATAAAATCCAATGATTATTTTAAAGCAGATGTATTCCAGTTTAAAGACAGCAAGAAGACACGAGGTGATAAAGTGCTTTGCATATCAGGATGTGATGATGGACCCTTCTGCAGGTTTTACTGGATGTGACTGACATGTGCTGATTTGTTATTCAAATAAAGTCTGACACGATAGACATTAGAGGGCTCCATCTCTCTGACTGTTGTCTTTTCTTTTACCCAGAATGTGGTCCTCTGCTGTGGTCATCTTAAACATATGAGAGCATGATAATTCAATTTACGGTTCAGTGTAGACGACAGCATGAGCTGCACAGCAGGGATGAATAGGCTTCTTGTAATCCGTTTTTCTCTGATGACTGCGCTTTTGCAACAACATGCTTGTGTCCAACCAGAGGGTTAAATCAAGTTTCCAACTTCTAAGTTGCAGTTCCTCAACTGACCACCAAGAGCTAGCTCTAAAAGCGAGTCATGCCCACCGAAAATCATGTTAAAATGTCTAATTTTACAGCTGAATTAAAGCCATTTGCAGTCTGGTTTGGTCTCCACAGCTAGAATTCACATCCATGACAACTAACATACCAGATCAAGTAAAATTATACAGCGTATTCTTATTAATGTTATATTGATAAGAATGATACATAATCAGTCTTATTTCACATATAATGAGCCTGGTTGTGCTGTTAGTTTACTTTGAGGTCGCTGTGACCGGTTTTGGGTTGGAAGAATTTGGAGGTGAAGCATAGCAAAGCAGCCTGAAGCAGCTGTCTTTGCTACAGTTGTTAACCAGGGACTAACCCGATGACTCCAGCCTGGCTATCTCTTGCAGTAACTGTGTCCACCAGTTCAGTAGCTTTTGTGAAGTTAGCGTGGCTGTATCTCTGCAACATCAGTACAGGCAGAGCATACGTTGCTGTGGCTGGACTGACGTAGTTAAGCTCTTATTCCTTTGTTTAAATAAAATGATTAATGTCTTTTAAACATTCATGAAAAAAATGAATGATTAATTAATAATTGATCATTAATTTTCCTGATGATTAACATTTTTTTTCTTTATAAAAAATGCCCATCCCTACTTTAAATTATTTCAGGACTCTGTATATTAACTGAGATGACCACTGGTCAAAGACAGCAGAAACAAGTTCTGCTGGAGCTGAAAAAAGAATTAGTGGATGTCCACTGAGACCTGAAGTCATGTGGCTTGTTGGACTGCACTTGTAAGGTTACCTGACCTGCAGCGGACTGTGAAGGGTCCAAACTTCTGAGCAGCAGCTGTTCCGGGGGACGTATGGTAGTTTTCATTTTCAGTTGTAAAAGAACTCGTTTTGGATCTTGTTTCGGAAACAACATTTGAAACCAAAATGTTTGGACAGATTTGGTGAGAACTCATGTTAAGTGTTAAATAGGCTTGGGGTCCCTGGGGCTTCCTCAGCACTCTGTCCCAGCAAAAACTGGGCAAAGTTAGTCGTTCCCAAAGGCTAAGCTTCATGTATAAAACCATTTTTTTCTTTTGTTTTGTTTTTACAGTTAATATCATTTATTCCTCCTTTAAATTCAATATCTTATATTAGAAAACTACACTTTCCTCTGCTTTCATCAGACCATTTTACACATGAAGTTAAATATTTCATTGAGGATTAAAAACTCCTCACTAAATGTCAGAAAACAAAATTAGACAGAAGATTAGTTTTTTTCTTGCCTGATGCTGGCCTTGACCACAGATGCAGCAGCATCTCTTCAGAGTCGACTCATGGAAAGACTTCTCTCTGAACAAACCGCTGAACAAGGTCTAGACTTGTTTGAAGTTGGTTCTTTTTTATCTCAGACTTTTTTTTCTGTGAACTTGTAGAAGACTTCTCTACATTTATATGTGCTATGGTATGCAAAAGCTTCAGTCGTCCCACCTGGGACTCTTAAATATTGCTGGTTTGAGCACTTTTACTTCATCTAATGGAGGGAAATGTGCAGACTGGCAGCTTTTTCTCATTTCTTAACGTGGATGTTTCAGTGCCACCGAAGCACGTTTAGGTGGCTGTGATGTCTTTAATTCTTTGTGTTGTTATATTTTCACCCCACACCCCCCTGCCGTCCTTAAACATGACTGCCGGGATTCAGCATAGTTATGGGGCACCTGTGTAGAAAAGTATGTGTCTAATGAGGTTTTCCTTCGCCCGGGGGCTTGGAGAACCTTGTGTAGTTCAAGTGAAGGTCTTATTATTGTGTTCCTCAATCGAAGGACTTCTTTACATCTCAAGCAAATTCCAGCCCATGTGATCTGTCAGCACCACTCCGATGAGTTGATCTGAGGGTACAAAAAAAAAAAAAGATACTAAAAAGATCTCCATTCTCAGATGATGAGAGATGGAGGCCTGCTGTGTCCACCAACTCTTTGGAGGATTTAATTGCAGCAGAAAGAAGGATCAAGTCAAAAAAGAGGCCAACATTGTAACATTAAATGGAATAAAGAATTTTAGATCTCACAACCAATCAATATGGAAGACCTAATTAGAGCAGGTTTAATTAGTATATCTTTCAGTGACAGATGGGAGTGTCTCGCTGTGATGATGATATCCAAAAGACACAATTTTAAAATGGGGAGCTCGGTAATGACGCTGCAGATAAAGAAGACGTCTCCAGCATGCATGAGGCTGCCGAACTCGGATAATGGGATTCACAGGAGGAGGGGAGTTGAGGCAGTTCATTCATTAGCATCAATCATCAAACTGTTAATTTCAGTGATTAATGTTCAGTCAGTTTTCTGTTTCTTTTACCCACAGTCCTGTCTCAGAGACAAGGAAAAGCTTTTTGCACACCAAGAGTTGACATTAAGAGATAGTAATTTAACAGTTAATAATGCATAGAAATATGTTTTTGAACAATTGTTAGCTGAATAAAGGCTGAGTGCTCAAACCCTTTCTTGGTATTCAACATGTTAAAAGCTTTTGGATTTTTTGATAAGTTTGAGACAAATAAATGAATCACTGTAGATCTGAGAAAATGAGTGTTTGTGTCCAGAAGTCACTATTTGCTATTTTAATTCTGTGTTGCTATTTTTATTGAAGAAGAATTAAAAAAAAAAAAAAAAAGAAAAACACACGTGGGCAATACTAAATACCCCCTTAGTGCTTACATAGGATTTGAAAGGGTAAATTGCCGCCAGGTTCAGCTAACTGTCAGCTCTTGATGAACTGATCATCAACAGGGGTGCAGAAATAAAAACAGCTGTTTAGGCAAATCAAGAAGAAGAGATATCAGCAATGGTTGTAGAGAAGCAGGTGTTGCTGCACATCAGTCTAGAAAGGGTTTCCAAACCATTTCCAAACTATCTGGAGTTCATTGTTTCACATTGATAAAGAATATTACAGGGTGGAAAACATTCAATACAGTGATTAATCTTCCCAGGAGTTGACATCCCTGCAGATTTACCACAAGACAATGCGGAGACACACACAAACATATTGATCTCCATCTCAAAGTCTACAGCAGGGGTGTTGAACTCCAGGTCTTGAAGGTCGCTGTCCTGCAGGTTTTAGATGTTTCCCTGCACCAGCACACCTGATTCTAATTAATGGTCATTAACAGGTTCTTTTCAAGGTCTGAACAAGTCTGTCAATGACACACCCACTTGTATCATGGTATGTTGAAGCAGGAAAGCATCTAAAACCTGCGGGACAGTAGTTCTTGAGGACCAGGGTTGGTGACCCCTGTCATATATGAATGGGTAAGAAAGGTTTTCGAGTGGCTTCGTCAAAATCCAGACCTCAACCTGCATGAAATGCTGCATTTGGACCTTCAGATAGCTGTGTCTTAGTTTATTAACAAATTTAAATTTGCTTTGGAGATACGTCTAGCTACCATCTGTTGGAGCTTATTTAATATGCCAAAAAAAAAGTCCTGAGAAAAGATTTGAATCTTACTGACAATTGCTTTGCAAGGTAGATGTATTTAGATGTATTTGCTCTTTTGTTTAATTTTCCAGTGAGTTCCACTGGTAGCTAAACGGGACTTAGTGAATACCTACTGATGGTTGTTGTTTCCTTGTTGATCGTCCTGATGGAGGACCAAGTGAAAGAGATGAACAAATCTGGACTTTTTGCCCTGTAACGTGGGATCCACAGTGAGAGTGAGATACAAGGTATCCAATACTAGCTGATAGTCAGTAGTCCTGAATCCTGGCTTCCGCAGATAAAATGGTGAGACATGTTAGTGAGACATGTTGGTGAGACACGTTAAGACCACCAAGGTCTTCCCTGATAGTCTCTGTGGATGTGGTGAAGGAGGAATATCTTATTCACAAATGATAAGAGACATCTGGTAAACTTGCTCTACTAATAAAGTTCAAGAAGTAATCTGAACATGATTATGTCTAACGTTATCTGTATCCAGCTGTGTTACAGATGTGAATGATATTGCTCGAGTGTTTGAGCACACCAGTTACTTTCAAATTCTGCTTCTGAAATCTACAGCAATCGTTGGATTCTATTTTTATTACGTGTCCATTTCTTTCACACTGCCAAACTCTCCTGCACAGCTCTCTCCTGTTGACTCATTTGCGTCGCTCAGAATACGTTGCTTTGTTCGTCGCTCTTATCGGTCGTAGCGATAATAAACTGTGTGCAAGGTCAGTTTGATAATCAGCCATTGGATAGGGAGTAACTATGGATCATTTTCAGACCTACATCTTTGCAGATGTGTTTCTGATCTACCAGGGTATTACTCTGTCTGTGTATTACTGAATAACCAAAAATGTCAATGACATGAAGGAAAACCGTAAGGAATAATGGACCAAAACTGCACAATGATATAAGAAAGCGATTAAGTCTGTCTGGTGGATCTACTCAGTCTTGGGCCCACATATTTTTGTTTTTTTTTCTTTGGTTCACTCTTATTAAATAAATAATGACACAGTGAAAAAAAGTGATCCACTTTTTTGTCTGAGATTGTATTTGTTTAATATTAAGACCCACTAGGATTAAATTATTCTTATGGTTTTACACAAACAAGCACAGAGAGTGAAAGAGTCAAAGAGAGACAGCTATTATTGTGCTCATGATTGTATATCCAATAATACACCTTTATTTCTCAGTATTCATCTCTCCGATGTAAAACTGGAATCTGAAGACATCACAAGCATCTGTGGAGACGGGCTGTTTCTGATCTAGGGCCATGTTTACTCAGCCGTCCACTTAGCGTGTGGCTGGACATGAGTCCGATCATGCCGATGGTGTGCCAGCTCTGCTCATCTACAAACATAGATGCAACAGCTCGGTTCAATAATGATCGAAGCTGTCTCACACACCAACCCAGATGCAGCTGGTTTCTTCTTACAAAGCAGGAACCTTATTACCTGTTCAGGTAAAATATCTGAGCTGCTCTCCTTGACTCAAGAAAGACTGTTAATCTGGTTTAAACATTTATTTGTAATAAGTTTGAGACACCAGGACACATATCTTGGCTCAGAACTTGGCCCAGCATCGGTTACATGTGTGTTCATCAGGTGTCTGCTCTGAGTTATGTTGTGTAATAAATCTGCTGAAAATGTCTGTCCAGTCTTACGAAACTTAAGAAACTGCTCCAGGCTCCATGTAAACACAGCATTGAGCTTTGAAGGCGGTTGGGTTTGTTTTAGTTGTGAATTTTACAGCAGGCTTTAAGAAGCAGCAACTTCTGATCTATGATGACATCATCAACCAGCTTGGGAATGAACAGCCATGGATTCAGATATGTCACATGACCGTGTATTGGATCCAGCAACACACAGTTCTGGTTTGAAAATCAAAATCGATGAAGGTGTTTTTGCATTTATGTTTTGTACAATACGCAGCAGCTGCTACATATCTGGAGTTCAGTAACCTTCACAGAACACCAAAGGACCAAGCTGAGGCTTCCTAAAAGTAATCAAATAGTCCTTCAAATTTAATCTCAACTTTTATTTATTGTCTGTAGCAACAAGAAGATCCTCCCCAGTATTTCCATACCGCCAGATACCACTCATGTCACGTTAGCCCCCCAAGGTAACAATTATGACAGCAGCTAATACAACATAATGACAGACTAAGAGCAAAATGCCAAAGAAGCAAAAACAAATAAAGTGGTATCAAGTTAAAACAAGAATAATTATTATTGTCTTACTGATGTGAACGACAACACAACCTTCTACCAAGTCAGGTTTGACAGCAGTGACTTTTTCATCTAGAAGAAAAAAACAAACTCTTTTTTCCATTGTTTCCATTGGTTGTGATTAAGTATTAAATTAATCCCCCTAATTATTACTTCACACTTGTTTTTACATATCTAAATGCCAACATGTGGTGATAAAGTTGAAGTCATCTGAAACGTGATGTAAAACATGCACCTGGAATTTCTACCTGAACCCCTTTTTTAAAAGAAAAAAAAAAACTAATTATACTGCATGTCTGCGACTTCTGTGTTGTCTCATAAACTGTTGAATGTGTGAATGTTTTCTCTTATTAGATGTAGACTCAGCAACTTTGACTTGTAAGACAACAGCTATGGTCCTGCAGGCAGCGATACGTCGCCTTGCTCTGTTTTACAGTCAGCCTTAGTGAGTGACAAATCAATAAATTGGATGGAGTAAGAATGTATAAAGTGAAGTTCAACTCTGTTTGGCTGCAGATTGTTTAGAAACCTGCCTTGTTTTGATTAGTGTTGGCGTCTTCCTTGTTTTTGCTCCCCTCGCCCTGCATGGCGGCGATAATCCCGCTCAGCTGTCATTTGAATTGCCTGTTTCTGTCGATCCTTTCAGAGTTCAACTGTGTGATGGTTCCCCTCTGATCTCCAGAGGACCATAACTTTCTCTGTAATGTCAGGGGCATTTTTAAATTCCCTCTTCAGCCCATCAGTGCCCTGAAGAGAGGACAGGTTGTGTATCTGGTTATGCGTAGACGTTACATCAGACCAGACATCAAACAGGTGAGTGTTTCATCACTCTGATCTGCTCCACATTGTCTTTTTTCTCTCTCTCTACTTGTGGTTTCAGGGAAGATTAACATTGATCTCAATGCAGAAACTTTTTTGTTTTTAAAATTCTGCTGTTGAGTGATGAGCACCTTTTCTAGAATTGCAAAAATGTGTTAAATCATTACACGGCATATTTACCCAAGTCCCGGTGTACCAAAGGGTTTCCTTGAGGGAGGTGAGGTTATTGCTTCAGAAAGTTGTATCATTTATTCACAATCTCGTGATAGTAACACAGCAGAACATGACCTCTAGGTCAGATTATCTTACCTGGTTTACCTCTCATTAGGACATAAAAGTGACCAGCATGAGTTCATTTTGAAAGTAGAGAGAGTGATGACAGCTGGGGTCTTTTCACCTCCAGTAAAGGCACTCCTAAAGGTTTTCTTGAATCCAGAAGGAGAGGCTTATCGAACAGAGATGGTTGGACTCGCTCTGCAGCTGCAGAGTAGAAGCCATTTACTCTCAGTCACGGTTGAAATTAGAAATAAATGGTTTTGTGTAAAGATCAAAGGACTAGATTGTTTTCATTCACATTAATAAAACCGTGTCTCTGGCCTTGGTAATGTTTCTGATCAGAGCATGTAGAGCAATTGTAATGCAGAAGTTATATATTCATGGAGGAATACCAGAAGCAAAACAGACGACAAGATATTAAAACTATTGTTTGTGTAAAAGTGTGGAGAGCACTTCCATGAGTGTTATTGTGATCTGAGAGATCAATGTGTCTGCCTAAAGTTAAGAGTTTTGCCTCTGCTAGTAACCCTGGACTGTCCATGACGTATCCCTGCGTCGTCACGTGTTTTTGTCTTTCAACACCATACCTGCATGAGGCTGATCAGATCTTAGGTGTGTACTATGAGACCAAACTGCACCTGAAATTCACAAGGTTGGAATTCTTAAAAGCTGTGACGTAACATGGGTTTCTCTGCAGAGCCACCTGCTGAGCGTCTCAGTTGTCTCTGAGATTGTTTCAAGTAGTTGATGCAACCAATGGCCATGATGTCCAAGGTGTTTCAACATTTTGGTGGTCAAAAAGACCACAGATCTTCGTCATCTTGCTTCATCATTATACACTTGTTGCATAGTGTCTGATCCTAGTTGTTGATAATGCAACGTTTCATGTTTGTAAGCCTCTTCAAGCGAGTTCTACCATAGTTTGGTCATTACCAAACTGGTAAAGACCCTAGTGACAAGGTGATGGTGATCAGTTAATTTGAAGGGGGGTGTGGGGAAGTCTCGTTGGTGGAGAGAACGTCTGTCTGAGGATTAGCTGCTGGCCAGTGTTCACCTGGCTGAGTTCTAGCTAAGTTAAGGGGTGATGTGACTTGGTGGCTCGAGTGGACTTGGACTTGAAATAGTTCCTTGTGTTTTCGGTGTTATCCCATTGATACTTGATGTTGCATGTTTGATACATACCTGAGACCTCTGGGCCAGTCCTAGGATCAAAACAATAAGGAAAAGTACATTTATACCATAAAAAATAAAGAGAAAAATATTAGCCAATGTATTCATAGATATATGCAAATATATTAATTAGAAAATGGTTAAAGACAAAATTTTGGCTGTTTTTGAATTTCAATATATAATAAACATTTTAAATAGAAAAAATGAAAAGTTTCAGTGTATTATTTTATAGATCAGACAAAGTAAGGGTTATAGATGCCAAATGGGATAACAGACACAAGTGGAGTAAATGAGCTCAGGATCAAAAAGGGACAAACTGTTTGGATCCCATGTGGTTTCTGTAACACAAGCCCCACATTAGGAAATTAAACATTTAGACCCCAGCAAAAAGTGGTAGATCCCACTCAGCGTTTGAATGAGTAAACACAGGAAGCCCCACCATGAAACCTGCAGACAAACCCACCTGAGATGAGATGGAAAGGTCACATTTGGCTCATATGGGTTCCACATATTAATGCTGGTTGGGTTCATAACTTGGGTCACAGGGGTCTGCTGAGGACCATCCCAGATGTTTTCATCCATACCACCTGGTTCATCTCACCTCTACATGGAGACAAACTACCTCGCATGCTCATTCTGGCACATAGAGTCTTTTTAAAATCACTAATCACCTAACATACATGTTTTCAGGTTGCAGGAGAAGCTCAGAGAACCTGTAAAAACCTATGCAAACACGGACTGAACAGGCAAATTCCACAGAAAAAGACCAGTCAAGATCCAGACCAGAGACCTTCTGTGAATCCACAGTGGTGACAGTACCGGTCCCTGTGTTGCACAGAGTTAGTTTCAGTGGCGCAAAAAGGAAAGAAAAGAGCTCCCGAAGAAGCTCATAGCATCAAATGTAATCTCGTCTTATTTAACAGAGAAAGCAAATCTAAAGAGTTTTTCACAGTTGAGTGCGGCTTTGAATGGGAATTCTCTGTTATCCCAGTTTAACAGCTGGCTCAGGGAAACAGCTCTCCACTCAGCTGAAGCTGATTCTGCTTTGGGTTTGTTTTCTTTATCAAAAGGCTGCAGAAGAATAGAGCTTTATGAATAAGAATGGCATTACTCTGCATAATTACAACAAATTATGCACCATCATTTGTCAATGTTTAGTCTCTCAGTTTGTTATTATATCAGCTTTTTTTCAGAGCAGCACCAAAGTCTGTGAAATAATTTGTGTGGATTTTGGTGTGCACAGAAATGAAATAGTTTTAACTCTCATTCTCCTGGCATTAAATATCCGAAGAATATTCATGCACCTTCAAAGGTAGTTGTCAGACAGATATATAGACAGATGGAAAGGATTTCTGTTCTTTAAGTTCTCTGTTTTCATTTAGAGAAATGTTGAGGTCTTTGTATTTCTCAGTACATCCATTAAACATGATTATAGACAGTTGCAGAATGCCTGAGAAAGCTGAGTTCATTTTTTCTTCCTACAGGTTCCCAACATTATCTTAATACATTCATAATCCTGTTATATTTAAAGAAACAGTCAATTATTTATATATCTGAGTTGCATGAAGGAGCTGAATGCATTATGCTGAATGACCTAAATGGTGCAGCACTGCCTTCTTTTCTTAAATCAAAGATTCTTTATAAGGCAGTAATCAAAGGTGGAGATATCCAGGGAATCATAAATATAGAAGACTAGATGGGAACCCAGAGAGTGTAAACCTCTGCTCGTGTTAAATCATGAACCCAAAAACCCAAATGGGACTAGACTGAGTCATTTAAACCTAAAAAATACATAGATATAAGGGAACAATAAAGTAAAAGCTGCAAATCATGGGATTTTGAAAGAAAATGTTAAAAATGACTCAACTTTAATCTTTTGGGCAGACTGTTATACTGGTTCCCTCCAGCTGGAAGTTCCTTGGATTGGTCCGAGCTTTGTCAGGTGACATGTCGAGAAAAGCGTTGCACATTAAACCAAATCCATACATGGAGCAATGATCCACTGGGGCTCCTCAAAGGAAAGGGTTGAAAAGGGTTTCTTGCTTTTATGGCTAAAAGTCTAAAAGTTAATCATCTGTTAACTGACTAGTGCCGGATTCACAAACCAGCGATGTGTTTGTCGTCTGCGTCTGTCTCTGTCGACTTTGAGTGTGGTAACGTCATCTGTTGCTGAAATGAATGTGTGTTCCATCCATTATGTTGTGTTCATCAAAAGTTGGGGGATTTTCAACATGTCAATGCATGCGTCCATCAATCAAATTGCATCTACACAGCTAAAGCCAAGCCTATGACATCATACATGTATGCTGGTCAAAAGTGAAAATTCACCTCTCTGCCTGCACCTCTGACAAACAAATAATCCCTAAAAACAAGAGTTAGCTGATCACCTACGGAGAGCAGAGATAATCCCAGGTGTTGCATTTGATATCATTGGTTACTGCAAAGCTGCTATTTGAATCTAGCATAACAGAATAATTGATTGATTTTTACATTTACTCACAGGTACATTGTTCAACATCAAATGATATTTCATAAAATGTTTGAATATTTTGTAATGTGGAATGGAAAGTATACTTTACACTTAAATGTGCTGGTGTTGTTTTTATGCCCAACCACCCATGTTAAAGAGGTCACAAGTACAAGTACGAGAGAACATAAGAAGGAGTCGGGCCTGTACTCTGTACAGAGCCGACTTCACGTCATTCCTCTGGATTTTAAAGGGTTAAACTTCAGGCCAATAAAAAGATGCAAGAAATGTCAGAGTACTGGGAGAATCTGTTGCATCATGCCGGCGTTCAGAGATACCCTGACAACTCTCTTGATCTTGGTTTTGCCTTGGCCAAAGTTTTCTGATCTCTTTTTTTGCAAGATAGAGTTTGTGCACTCTTTTATAGTATTATAAACTTTTCAAACACAGTTTAGGACGTAACCAGACCCTGATCCTGAATGAAGGGGAATAACGCTGGACTCAAAAACCATGCAGATGCCTTTTCACAAACCTGAATTTCTAAAGGAAGAATGTATCAGTTTTGCATGAAATTAATCATTAATTTTATCTAATGAGACCAGAAACTGTCTTTGAGTGAGTCCGTGACTGAATCTGAACAAATCTTTTAGGTGGATCAAACAAAACAAATTGTATGTTCACAGACTTGATTTAGCCATCACTACTGGTGAAAACCAACTAGAAACGAGCTTCTGATGAATTCTGCTATCCAGTTTTGGATCGCAGGTTCAGCAACATCACAGGGGCTAAGACCTGCCTCTGCTTTCAGTTCTTCCAAGAGGACACCAAGCCGTTTCCCGGCCAGCTAAGAAATATAATCCCTCCAACTTGCTCTGGGTCTACTTTGAGGTCTTTTCCTGGTTGGAAATGCCAGAAACACCACCCCAGGTAGGACACCAGAAGGCATCCTGACCAGGAAAACTCTACTTCCTTCACAGATGACTGAACTGCTAACCCTATCTCTAAAGTCCAGCCATGCTCACTCATGACCAAGACCCAAAGATGCTTAAAATCTTTCACCTAAGGCAGCACCTCATCCTCTACAAAGAGAGGGCATTTCTTCCTTTTCAGACTGAGACCTATGGTCTCAGATTTGGAGGTGCTGATTCGTATTCCTGCAACAAACCATTCCCGGGAGAACTTAAAGTCTCTCTTGATGATGCAAGTTTTACCTTGTTGTTTAATTTCAAAATTTCCCAGTAGTCTGAAAAATGGGAAAAAGACTTTCTCGCTTGATTCACACCAGAGGGTCTTTCACCAAAATGATTCCAGCTATCATATAACTTAAAAAAAAAAAAACTTAATCTCACATGTCAAATCATCTAAATGTTACTTGTAGCTTATGTTTGGACTGATTACATTATAAATGGATGTAGAAACTCAGTGGGATGTCTTTAATGGTGATTCAGACCCGGATGCAGAAGATTCAGCTCCGGATGAATTACTGCACATCCCCAGGCACTTCATTTGTCATTACTAATGACCAGAGTTCCCTCCCCCTCGCTCAGCTGTTGTTTTACCTGTAATAATGGATTGATTTGTGACTCAAAGGCAAAGCAGCTGAGAGTGAGTGAGAGAAAGTTCGCATTGAACTCATTAAAGTTTGTATTACGCAGTGTTTAGCACACTGATTGTAGCAAAAGGAGCCATCTGCTTGGGGGAGCGGGGGCTCCCATCACAGCCCTGAATAATTTAACAAACAAAGTTTGTTGCTCGTGTTAAAAATCAGCAATCCAGACGTGTAGGTTGGCAAAGTGAGAGCTGTAGGTGGGTCTCAAGTGAACTAATATTATGTAGATGATGTTTTCTGTGGGCTCTCCTCAGTGCTCTCCGCGTGAGTCAATTAATGGAGTTGGCTATTAATCTGTTCTTCAAAATTGTATTGACTTACTGAGAAATGAGACCGGCTCGTTTCTCATTAAAGGATGTGGTTTTCCTGAGGTTCTTTCTCTGGATGGTGCTGGTATACATTTCTTCAGCCTCATTACAATTCTGGACTGATATACGATAGACTACATGGATTTCAGGGCTGTAATGAGTACCGATTAGTAACCATCCAAATACTTATCTTACCCTGACCCTTATCACAACTTTAACACAGCTGTACATTCATTGAATATTAAAAAAGACAAAGCAAAAACTAGCCTTCATAATCCCATAAAACCAGCTGCAGTTTTTGTTAAAGTGGGTGTTTTATAAAAAAGAACAGTTTTGTGCTTGAATGTGTGGATGTATAAAGTGAATAGAGCTGTGACAGTTCACAAATCTCACGTTCAGATCAAATTATGGCCCAAGAGCCATATTTTTTTTTGGGGGGGGGGGGCATATCTTACCTTGCTTTCTATTTTTCATTTACTAGCACTTAAAGTGACAGACAGCATTCAACAAGCCAAACGTTTGAATTATCTTAAAATCAAATATTGCCATTTCCCATCCATCCATCCATCCATCCATCCATCCATCCATCCATCCATCCATCTCCTTCTCCTCCAAGTCTTCTGAGTCTTCTTTGAGGAAACGAGTCCAACTGAGAAATAAGATCTCTCCAGCGTGTCCTGGGTCTGCCTCCGGGCTTCGTCCCGGTTGGACATGCCCAAAACATGTCCCCAGGTATACTGTAAGTAACTGTAGTTATTTAAAAAGTACATGTATATTTTCTAAAATCTCAAAACAATACCCGTCCTCCTGTCACTACATAAAAACATTTGCCATCATTTCCAATACTCCAGTCGTACTTGGCCGGTACGACTTGGCAGAACAAACTTTACAGTATGGGAGGAAGCAGTACAGTCTTCCTGCAACTGGAAGAACAGTATACTTGTGTAACTGATGACGTCACAGCTATGCTAACACTTATTCACAGCTACAGTTTAATTTAGCATAAAAGAAACATTCTGAATGTTAGTGTAACTCAAAATGGACTTCTGCTTGTTGACGAGAAATGCACTCTAGGAAATGATGCTGTCTAAGCCTTCCCTGAAACATCCTTGATAAGCTGAGTGAAACAAGAACACATCTGGGGAACTGATGATTTTTCATGACTCCACAAGATCACAAATACATAATAATACTATTAATAAATGGCTAAACTTTATTTTCAGACATTTCCTAGAATTAACTCTCACTGATACTTGTTATATGTAGCGTGTAAGAGCAGAAAGGACAAGACATGGCAAGAAATGTATCTTTAAACAAGCAGATTACTGGAGGAATCTCATGTGATCTCAAAACTTTCAGGTAAATTCAGGTAAAAGCAGCCAAGCAGACAAAACTCAGAAATGCTCCTGGTGATACCTGAGGTAGTAAAGGACCCAGGGTCAACCTGAGGATGGAGCAAAACCACCTCAAAGCCTCACTGCAATGTTTTTCCTCGCTTGGTGGGGTCAGACAGGATGCTGAGGGGAAAATTCGACAATGGCATCGCAGATACAGGAACCATCATGTGGCCACCATATCTTCACCATAATTTTTTTTTCAGTAATTTCTGGGAAGTTTCTGATCTGCCTCGGGCTTTTTCTGCAGATCTGTTTCATCCTCTGTTGCATTTCTACTTCAGGCTGCAGCATTTTCTCATCTCTCAGTGACTGCTGTCCACTCGACTGGCTCCCATATTAAAATTGGGCGGCTTTGCTTCCTGACTTTATTTCAGAATCTAACGTTACTTGAACCCTTCCTTCCTTATTTCTGTCACGCTACAGCTTCTCTACTTAAATAAAAAACCCTACTGAAAACATTTGAGTTACTTTACGGTGATTTTTCCTTTCCAAGAATCAATGGAGCTTTGACTCTTCAGTGAGTTATCCATGGATAAAAGTTTCGGTGGGGGGAGAGGAAGTAGAACCCAATGTTTGACTTTGCAAAAATTCAAATGAAAAAAGATAAAATGCATAATTATTGATACTGGATTACTGCATGATGTATTTTAGCTAAGGTACCCATCCATCCATTTTCTAAACCCGTTGTTCCATTTCTGGGTCACGGGGGTCTGCTGGAGCCAATCCCAGCCCATCACAGGCAAGAGGCAGGGGTACACCCTGGAC
>JAOWBL010002346.1:0-13836 GCA_028564865.1 Zenarchopterus dispar
TATTGATGGAAGAACCTGGCCATTCAGGATCTTTAGGTGGTCAGGTGACCTCGTAGTGTTGCTCAACCTAGACCTGACCAACTGCAGCAACCCCAGATCATAGCCCCGCCCCCACAGACTTGTACAGTAGACTCAAGAGCATCACTTCATCCACCTCTCTTCTTACCCTGATGCACAAATCACTCTGGAATTCTGGGTAAATCTGGACTTATCAGACCACACGGCCTTCTTCCATTGATCCAGAGTTCAATCTTTATCCTCTCTAGCAGATTCAAGCCTTTTTTCTGATTATCCTCAATCCAGTGCAGGTCCTTGAAGCAGCAAGAAGGTGTGACTTCACAGCACCTTCTGCTGGAAGGTTCAGAGGATGAAGCTTAACTGAGAGCAGGCAGCTAACCAAGCATGTTCTGGAGAATAAAGATGGACAGAAGAAGAAGTCTGGAGTGTCATCATAGTCTTGGGGGAATTCTGTTGCTGACAGATAAATTCCTAAACAGCCAAACTCCTGATTATCTACAAGACTGATGCTCCTTATGTTCCTACTAGAGCTCTCCGCTTTCAGGTTTACTTGTAGTTCCTAGAAGATCTAAATGTAGATTTGGAGGACTGGTCTTCTGGTATCAGAAACCATTACTATGGAAAGAACTTCCAGTTTGGGTTAAAGGAGACTGGCACCACCTTCACTTTTAAAAACCAAACTTAAAACATTTGTGTTTAATAAAGGCCATAGTTAGTGTAAACTTTAGTGTGTTAGCGATAGTGGTAACATCTGCAGCGACAGGACAAGACTAGAGCAGACTTGTCTTAAACATAACTTCACCCTAGATATCCTGCTATAGACCTGCGATGCAGGAGGACACCAACAGAGCTTCCAGAGCTTCCAGATATGCATGCTGACTTCCAGTCCCACCCTCTGACCACCTCAGTGTGTGCTGTCTACACCTGTTTATATAGTTGTCTCTGTAGTACTTGAACTAACCATGTATCTGTCATATGTACATAAAACTCTTAGTTCTCCAGTTAAGGGATAATTACTACTAATATACCTTGTCTTTTGTACTATTGACAATATGTCTGTCTCTTCACTCTCTGTTCTTCATCCTCTCTTTCCTATCTCTCTTTTCCTCCTCTACCTGGCTGGCCTTCAGCAGGAGGAACCCCAGCCACCCTCCCAGCCCCCACCCCCTTATGATGCAGGTCCTGGTCAAGGTTTCTTCCTTAAAGGGGAGTTTTGAACCTGATATTGTTTTCATAACAGTTGATCGAGGTTCATGTTCTGGGTCTGGAATTCTCTGGCAATGATTTGTTTTGCAACAGGCGGTATATAAATAAAACTGAAGTGAAACTGAATTAAATTTATTCAGAAAACACATACACCTCAAACAGCCAGAGACTGATCCCAGAATCTCAAGTTGTGGCAGTTTTCAGCCTTATAACTTTTCCATTTAATTATTTTGTATTGTTTATTACTCCTTTCCTGTTTTTATTTGTTTGTTGTTTTGGTGTAGCAGTTCCACATGCAAAGGTCACATAACTGTGTGTTTCATAACTGGGGCACATTTGATTTGTGTGTTTTCATAACAATTTAACATTTTCTTCCAAAAGTGTAACTGCAGTTCCACGTGGACGTCAAAATTTACTGTACCAGGAGACAAAGGGATCAATATCTCAAAAAGATCACCAGACTGAAAGTTAGTAAACAGCTTCTCAGTTGGCGTGCATGCAAATGGTTGCTGCACCATGTGGTGATAATAATAAATGTTTTCTTCTCCAGAACTCAGCGGGAACACGTTGCACATGAACTTTCACCTGCTTCAGCAGTGATCTCACCTGGTCGAGAGTTTCCTGATCTTCTTCACTGGTAACAGTGATGTTGCTGGCCACAGATCGAAGTGTTTCTTTAGTTGCTCTTTATTATTTTATTTATTTTCGGCTTTTTAAAATGTGTGCTGTGTCTGAGCATCTGCTGGGGACCATCTGGTCTGGAGGAACTCACCTCTTGAAGCCTGTGTAGAGGAACTGTGACAGCGCGGTCGGGGGGTTTGCACAGTTTTGGACGTTAGGGGTTTGTTGAGGCTGCGGTGGAGGAACCTGTCTCTGCTGTCTGGGTGGACCAGGTCCAGGATACCTTTGTCTGAAATCCAGAACAGCTGGAGCTGGGTGGGCTGGAGGTGAGGATGAACTGGGATCAGACTCTTTCTGAGTCTGTTTGTCAGAAAAACTTCTCTCCACGGCGACATGCAGCAGCTCCTCTTCAGACAGCTGGCTGTAAACGCTGAAGTCATCCAGCCGGAGCTCGGAGTCGGTCATGATGAACTCAGAAACCTGCGGTGCAAGGGAAGACCAGACTGGACCTGAGGGGACGGGTGGTCCTGTAAGTCTGCAAAAGCAGCAGGTCCGGAGGTCAGCTGAAGCTCTGGTATGAGATCAGGGTGAGTGTCTGGAGGTCAGTGGTGTTTCTTTCTTCTGCGCTGAAGCCAAAACATTCAGATTCTCTGAGAGTTGCTGATCTTCTACACATGAACTCAGAAAAGCCACAAATATCACAGAAGGTCCTGTTTTCTGGTTTAAGAAAGACAAGTTGAAGTTGATGCACATTAAACTTAGACTAACTGACAGCAATCGTAAACATTCACATCATCAAGGAAGCCTAACCTTATAACCCTCATCAAAACTATAAATAGACCTGTGCTGCTTCAGACATTTAAAACCTCCCTGACGCCTGAGCAACAACACAACCCCCAACACAGCACCATCACAGAAAAACACACTGCAACAAATCTAAACCACACACAACAGCCGGTCTGGATCAGCCTGAAAGGGACAACCAGTCAGGAGACTCGGTTCCTGACGGTCCACATGTTCATGAGTACTTGAACTGCATCAATTGTAAAAGACCAACACAAACCCTCGGTGAGTCCTCCCCCCTGTTTCATCAGAGTGACACAGAAAACTGGCAGAAGAACAAACTTGGCCACCAGTCAGATCATCCCCACTGAACCACAGTTAGCACAAGCTAGTTAATCACACGAGTAGAAACTAACTAGCATTACCTCTATGATCAAACCTGATAATCGATCAGAGGTTAACTCCTAGATGAGCTGAAAAGAGGAGAGACAAGAGTTCCAACCAAGCTGTGTCAGGTCCAGGTGAAGGTTAGTCCACCTGGAAGGACGCAGGCCCACCTGGAATCTGACCTGAGACTGAGACTGATGAGCTGGGGGTTGTCCTCTGATTGACCCTAGACTAGCCTGCTCTTTAGCTAAGCTTTATTCCTGGACCCTTCCAGAACTCAGAACCTCCCAGACCTACTCAGAACCACTGGCAGCAGTTGACTGAGTTCTGCTGAGTCACGGTTCAGACGGCGAGTCTACCACAGTACAAAGTCTACATTTGACAACTACAACATCTGATTGATCTTGATTGATACTCACTGAACTAGCTGGGAGTCAGCTCACGGTCGACTCCCAGCTAGTTCACAGGAACCTTGTGGAAAGCCAGTCACCTCACACTCGACTCTCTTAAACAGTTGCCAGAAAGCAGAAAAACAAACTTGGTTAGACATTAATAATTCATGGTTTGCATGTCTCTCGGCTGGCCTGGGAACACCTTGGGATCCCCTCAGGTGAGCTGGACGAAGTGGCTGGAGAGAAGAAAGTCTGGGCCTCCCTGCTTAGGCTACTGGCCCCGCGACCCAACCACGGATAAGCGGAAGAAGATGGATGGATGGATGGATGGATGGATGGATGGATGGATGGATGGATGGATGGATGGATGGATGGATGGATGGATGGATTTGTGATTTAACAAATTAAAAAGCAGCTATAGTGGGGATACTGTTGTGACATCAGCTATCTAAAGTGATTTAAAGGAAAGAAATCTCAGTATGTTCTAGTTTTAACTTTTATCACAAGTTGGATTTACAGCTCAAATGTACAATTCACTGAAAATGCAAAACACTAAATAGTTAAAGTGATAACAGACAGACTATTGTGATAATAGACTAAACTATTGTTGGTAAAGTATATGAATCTTTACCCTGAAGTTATAACGCTTGTTGTCACAGTTGTGAACTCAGAATGATGTTCAAAATAAACATGAGGTGTGACAAATAGAACACCGGAGCTCTGATGGAACCAGTTCCTACCTGTGAAACTGTCCAATCCTGATGCAACAGTGGTGGTTCTGCTCAGGTTCTGCAAGAGATCTGTGGCTCTGTTGAACATTCAAATCCTTCCCTCAAAGCACATTTGGAGGAGGTCTTACGTCAGCAGTGTGAAATATTGTTGGACACCCTTAGTTCTAATGTTATGCTCTTCTGGTTTGTCTAGAATGCCATTTGAGACACAGACCTGCTGACGGTCATCTTCACACCCCTGACCTTCCATCCATCTTCCACTTACCCAGGTTCAGGTTGTAGAAGCAGCAGTTTAAGCAGAGAGGCTCAGAGCTCCATCTTCCCAGCTACTCCAGCTCCTCCAGGAGGACAAGGAGATGTTTCCTGGCCAGATGACAGATAATATGTCTCCAGCAGCCCTTCTCTCTGTTGAGCATACCAAACCAGATTCCCACCTCAGCTGGCTGATCTGGATCTGTAGGAGCAGCAGTTTTTACTGTTTCTGTATTTTCAGTTGTTCCATGTGGAGAAGAAGTACAGCAGAGCTCTGTGTTCCTGGCCTAGAACAGGGTTACTGAAGCCCCATGCATAAGATCTATACAGATGTCCTCAGACTTGTCTCTAGAAGACCCCGGTTTACAAAGGAGTTTATGGTCCACTCAGTGACTGACAGGTGTCCATGTCCAGACCATCATACCTCCACCACTGTGATGGACAGTGGGTCTGAGGTGTTTCTGCTAAAATGATGGTTTGGTTTTCTCGAAGCATGGTTCTGGACATTGAGACCAAAGATCTCCACTTTGGTCTCATCTGTTCATAGGACATTGCTCCAGAAGTCTGCTAGTTTGTTCAGACGTAGTTTTGTGAACTTCAGTTGTGTTTCCACGTTCATTTCAGACAGCAGATGTTTTCACCTATCCTAGAATTCTAGATGTCCTGCAAGTAAATGTTCTTCTAATTGTGCTGTCATGGACTTCAACGTCTAATGTCCTCAGCGGTGCCTGTGGAGTCTGGAATAGAACTCTTGGGATTCTGCTCCTGGGGTAAATCTGCTGGATGTCTCCTAGAAGCTTGACAACTCTCTTGAATGTTTTCCATGTGAACAATCTTCGTCTCTGAAGGACATTTAAGTCCAAATAGTTTGGAGATGGTTTTTGAACGATTTTCAGATTGATGAGCAGCAACAGCGGCTTCTCTGTGATGTCCTTCTTTTAGGCTTGGAAGTCATGGGCCAGCTAAAAATTATCGCATGCATGTTTTTTATTTTTTGCTTTGTTTTTGTTAAATGAACAATGAACACTGTAAAAAAAAAATGTATGTGTTTGTTCATCTGAGGGTGCATTTGTACCAAGACCCATGAGTTTATTATGTTTTTAGTTTAGTTTAGTTGAGTTTTTTTCTGAGCATGTGACATATAAACATATATAGAAAGACCATTAACATACATTAATCCTACATACATATGTTTGCTTGAAAAGGAGTGGGAAGAAGTAAAACTTATTTATTCCCACCTCCAATTAGTTTCCTCATAAAAGCCAGATGCTTGCCACTATTTACTATAAAATTACTAACAGATACAATATGGTTATTATATGACTATTATTGTAACAATTAGAGCACTTACAATTCCATCTCAATAGTCCCACCATTCAAATGTTACAAATCTTATATTCACCACATACAGTATTAGCGCCACCATAATAATAGTTATAATAATAAAAAACAGCTCAGGCAATATTAACCTCATCATCACGACCATCCCATAATATTTTTGCCCAGTTACAGTCAGTTAGATTTAGAATGAGGTGTAAATGTAAAGATGAATTTTATCGTAAATGAGAATTGGATTTTGCATTGCACTCAAAGAGAACCTCAAGCTGGTTGCATTATCTTCTAAAGGCCGAACCCAAGCTTCACGAAGGAAACCTGTTATCTAAGGGAGCAGCAAGTCCATTAGATATGTGTGGCCTGGCACCACTGACAATGACACTGAGACAGTAACAGCGAGACATCTGAAGGCATCTAAGAACCCATACTTCTGGTTCCTCATAAAGGCCAAAGAACAAATGGAGTGATAGTAATGAACCATTCAGAGGGGCGTGCAGCACTGCTGAGATTACCTGCCTGAAATAACTCCCCAGGCTCATTTTTTCTTTAAGATTCTCACTCCTGGGAGTTTAAAAGGACTGAAAGGATTGTTGTTAGCTTTATACAAAAGTTGTGCAGTGTAAAAACTTACTGAATCAAAAAGCGTCAACAGTTGAGATTGTAGAAATAAATTATTTTGTGATTAAAGTGTCCAGCGTTATGTAAAATTCTAACTACACACTTTTGGAGTAAGATGTGAACTTATGCAATTACTGTCCCAGAATATTTAAGAAGTTAAATATGCTAACACTAATGAACAACACAATATGTGAAGAGCATTATATTCCAGAACGTTTGACCTTGTTGATTATTGTTTAAATCTGATATGTGGTTTCAGGTAGTTTTTTTTTTTTTGTTTGATTTTTTATTTATTTTTTATTTTTTACTCAATAAGCATTCCTAAAAATGAGTTTTCTTTTACTTTTACTATTACAATTCATCTGTAGATTTTGGGGGTACAAACTTTTGCATATAATGGTATACTCAAACATAATCTGAATTTTCTGTCTCGGGAGGAAACAGTAAAAGTGCAGGCCAGCTGCTTGTTGCTGTGATCAGTGTGGGCTGAAGTGAGTGGGTTTGTTCTCTTCTATATATGTAGGTTCTTTCAGATTTTCTGCACTGTCGGCTTTACAAGCCTGCAGACTCAGAAATGGAAATGTGTTTTTGCATGAAGCAGCGTCCCTGAGCAGGAAAAGCAGGAACTGTCTGGATTTCAGCTGAATTGTTGTTTGTGTTTTCTCTGAGATGGGAAGATGTCTCCAGCTCTGACACGCAGTCAGAGGAACGGCTGATGGAGCGTCATGTGATTCCCTGCTGCATCTCTGCTGCACCCAAGACACTCTTCTTGGGCCTCCTCAGGGTTCTGTTTGTTTTGTAAAACTCTAGTGGGATGGAGGCGTCCAGCCCCTTTTAGATGATTTCTGGTGATGCAATAATCTGTCACTTTTTAAGGAGAAAACATGCTAGGTAGTGTATGCAAATCTTCAGTTCAAAAAGTTGAGCTGCAGGAGGAAGACTGAAGACCATATGGGCAGCGACAACAGCAGACACAGAAAAGAACAAATGGTCCGGACCTTGTGGAAGTCAGGAAAACTGCAGTTCCCTGAATTACCTGCAGGGGTGACTACAGCTATGAGTCAGCTTCTATTGATCGACAGTAGTGGGATGCTGAAGTCCATTCATGCTGACCACTGCTGGAGGTCGCCTTTGTCACTTGTCAATACTGCATGTGACATCGGCAGTGCTGTTGCCAAGCAACAAACACAACACTAAAGAATTCATGATGAACTCCAAAGAACTCAACCACACTACTGACCATCAGTTTCTCACCACATGTCTTTTACACTCTAATTTCCACTAGATATTATTAAAGTGTTAACCTTCATGTTGAAATGTTTTACTTTACAGAAGAAATGAATATATTTAAAATCTGGTTTAAAAACAGTTTTGGCCTCCATTGTTGGATTTCACATCCATGACAACTGTATTTTTATTTTTTATGTAACAGAATGTTTATTGTACCTCATCAGGTAAAATGATATAAAGCCACAACACAATAAAACATATTCACTTTAAAATATGAAGGAATATGTTCTGTTAACTCTTCATTCTCAACTCAGAAGTCAATGCAACACATACTATTAGATGAAGTCCCATAAGGTCGAGACCACAGCACAGATGTGTCTCTCTGAGCCAGAGGAATGTGTACGTTTAAACATGGTTTTTAAAATCTGTGATTTGAATTTTTCTGAAGTATGTTTTACTTGAAGTATTTTACTCCAACACTTGTCAGTAAGTTAAAAAAAAAACAGATTAGGTTTTCTAGCTTTTCACCATATGTGTAAAATATGACAAATTTCTCCATAGATGGTTTAAAGTTTGTGTTCATATGTTTTATTTTATAACTGTACTTTCATTTCTAAGGATATTTCTCCATTAAAAAATAAGAATAAAACACTTGGTGCAACATAAGAGAGAACCACATCTAACTGTTAAAGCAGAATAAATGATCAGCTTTCAGACCTGTAATTTTATTTGTCATTCATTTATTTTCTACACCCATTTAATCCAGTCTATTCCTTAATCTGGAGTTCATTCCAGTTCATTCCAGGTGAAGGGCAGGAGTTCAGTTCTACAGGTCTCCAGTCCTTCACAGGTCCACAAACATCACACATGCTCACACACCAATTTAGAATCACCAGTCGACTTAACATACATGGTTTTGGACCATGGGAGGAAGAAACCCATCCAGAAAACCCAAACAAGAACACAGAAAAACCCATGTCGGGCAAGGACTCGAACCAGGAACCTTCTTAGTTTGAGGCAACAGTGCTAACCACTAGCTGAGCTGCCACTTACAACTGCAGCTTCATGACACTATAAGTAATACTAATACAAGTAAAATCAAATCAAAGTATTTTACTTGAGTAAACTACTTCATTTCCTTTTCCACCTGGTAGCTACAAATGAAGACTGGTCGTTTTATTTCTCTCTAAATATTGTTTATTGAGGCGGATCTTGTAGCTGTGGCGCCCTCTAGCGGCTGCGGAGGCTCCATGACGCCAGGAGGCGTGCTGGCTGAGCCGGAATAAACGCGATCCGGTTCAGCGTTTAAAAAACAACACCCTGGTCTGCTCGGCCCAGAAACCACGCTCCGGGTCAAACAAACAGAACACAGTCCGCTTAGGGTGGAGGTTCTGCTGCTTCATGCTGGTCAGAGAGCCGCAGCCCGGAGGAGCCGAACTAAGCCGACACAAAGTCCGGACCAGGATGAGTCAAGCCTCCCACTGTCAGCTTGTTTCGACCGTAAACGAACATGCGAACGTCAGATTGCTGGATTTTTAAACGGACACTTGCGTGACGTTGCCTCCGCCGCGGACAGGGATCTCCTTGGAAACGGATGCTGACAGCCCCCCCACCACCACCACCCCTCCCCTCCCTGCCCCGGTCCGCCCCCATCCTCTCATCAGGAATGGTTGGTTGTGGAGCTCGCCCGTTCTCCCACTAGCAACCAGTGAGGAACTGGGCCGCTTCCAGTAGGGAAGATGTTCCCCGGCAGGATGGCTCTGAGCCCCCCGAGCGTGCTGAGCGGCCCCCCGGAGGAGCTGCACGAGCTCGGCTTCATCGAGCGGCCGATCCGCAGGAGCCTCAAGGTAGGTGTGCACGTGAGCGCCTTCACACGCACGGAGGAGGACGACAGGTGTTCCACACGCGTGAGACACATGTGAAGTGACGATGAGGATGTGATGAAGATGAGGGCGAGGATGATGATGGAGTTTGGGTGAATGAGTGGGAGGAAGATCCACGCAGGAAGAAGAGGGGAGACCCGCGATGTGCGCAGCATGACGCAGTTTGTCCGTGTGTCTGACAGCGCAGAGACCGACAGACAGAGAGGATCTCCTGTCAGAACCGAGTCAGAGGAAGAACCTCAGCGGGATTAATCAATACCATGATCAGAGGTTTCCAGAGCAAAGATGTTCTGACACTTAAAACATGATTCACAGAAAAAATCAGCAGTCAGGTGTGGGGATCAGGCAGGATCACTGATGCTGCACAGCAGAAAGATCACATTCGCCTGAATTTAACTGAGTTTCAGCGGACAGAATGTCATAATACAGCGTTAAAAGTTAATCCTAGTGTTAATATGAAGGTGACAACACCTGTACACACGAGGCATGTAGACACAAGGACATGGGACTAAAGGAAAAAGAAGACTGGAAAGGTACAATATGAAACCATTCTACTCCAGTCCCAAAGGGGGCAGCATATCACTGGAAGGGTCACGTATTAGCACCTGGTGAAACAAAGTTTAGTCAAATGATGTCTTCAACTTGGAATTTGGTCTTTGAGATGACATCACACCTGAGCTGGCGGCGTTCCAGTTGCAAAGCTGGAAAAAAAAGCCTTTCCAACCATCAGCTGGTGCTGCTGCTGGCACTTTATATTAATAGGTAACAGCTTTATGCGTGGTGTTTAACATGTACAGACAGTGTAGTAACCACAGGCTGTGAAAAAGAACTGGGAAAACCCACGGTCACATCCCAGATTTCTGAGATTTCTTACTGCACAGTTAATCCAATAAGAGCTTGGACAAACTGGCCTGGAAGCCGTCTGTTTCCAGAATTTAAATATTTTAGCTGGACTAATTTGGCTTTAGTCACATCTCTTCAAAACTCCACAAACAACATCCAAAACTTGCGCGATGAGAGCACAATGAGGATGGCGGTCACTCCAACTGCCACTCGCGGGTTCAGGTTAGCCATGGTTACCTGCAGCTCAACCAAGCCTAGTTGCTGAGATAACTAATGTCTTTCCCGGGATTGGCTGCATGTTTGCCAAGTTCTCCAGTAAACCAACTTTAATTTGTCCTGCAATCAAGGATCCAGCTCCCACTTGAGGAGGAACTAGCTGAGGTCCTCTGCTTGGACCTGACTTGCAGTCTTCCACCTGGAAGCCCTCAGTGGTCTTCCAAGCACATGCAGTTTTCCCAGGTTTGGGTGTTGCCTTCTACTCCAAAACCCTGATGTGGCTGCCTGGTAGCAACATGTCCACGGATGAAAAGCCAGCAGTACCATGTGTATTTCGGATTTCCTGTAATAAGATAAGACAGAACTGTTAAAAACTGTAAAATGAACTGATTTTACTTGATAAAGCAAGCAGAAGCCATGTTGGATGAGACTTCTCCAACTTTGGATTTCTGACACGTCAGTTGAAACGTCGGACTTGGAATCAAGAAGTTCAGACTTAAGGAGAATGAGACAAACTCTTGGTGACATCATCCTCAGGTTTCTGAGGAGGGTCTTTGGAGCTTCTTTTTTAACTTCTTACTGTCAGATGCCATGTTGTAAACCTGTGTAACGAGTATGTCTGGAAGCTGGCTGGACCACGTCCACCTTGTCTCAATCACAGCTAGCTATTTTAGTTTAGGTAACTGAGCTTATGCTGAACTCCAGTGATAATCCATATTATGTTACATTCATTTTTGTCAAATCTGTTCAAACACCCTCATTTCACGTGTTTCTGCCGAAACAACCGATGAACTGAGTTCCGCCAGAGCTGAGATGCAGACCCTTCCAGACCAACCCACAACCAGTCACGGTGGTCGGTTATTAAAATCAATAACACAATAAACATAATCTCTTTTAAAAATGAATGACTATGTTCTGTCTGTTTTTTGTTTGCAGCTCAGAATTCAATACTAAGTAGATAAAATGATGAGAGCTGGAGATGGGAAATATGTTTATTTCTGCTGTAAAGTTGAAGATTTTAACATGGAGGTCAGTGTAAATTGACTCACTGTTGGATCTGTACCCTAGTGGTCAGTAGAAGAACTGCAGGATTGAATCCAGATCCTGCCAGTGCCATGAGTGTTATCTGGCACTTATGGCACTTTATACCTGTGTGCACTTCTTTTTAAAAACAATTGTCTATTTTATTTGTGGGTGCAATGAAATAAAAGTGTAAACACACCCTATAGTACACACACAACTGGTGTTTGCTCACTGCAGTCTCATGTATAGTGATTTATAGCCCCTCTAGTCGGACAAAGTGGTATCTCAAAGCTTGACAGTCCACCCCACTCATCAGTAATATACTCAGTGATTTTACCAACACAGCACTTCTGTGTGTTTAACATTGTGGTTTCTTAATATAATTAGAGGAATTTCGCTGATTTTTTCAAGTGTATTTCTTAAATGCACTGGCTTTAAATGAGCTAAGACACAATGAAATGTTAAGAAGACCGGTGTTGAAAATAATGATGTGGAGGGGCAGAGACTCTCAGTGACGCCATGGTGATAGGTCGCCGACCCCCCACCCACCCTCCTCATTACTGATGTGTCTTATGTTTCCTTTCAGACGGCCGAGGAGATCGATCAGCTGACTGTGGACGAAGACCTCAATGACATAGAGAGAGCCATCTACCTGCTCAGGTGAGCTCTGGCATCAGTGAGGCCTTTCAGCAGGTGAACATCACCTGAGGTGTAGGGATCAGGTGACTTCGCCACAGCTCAGACACCTTCAGAGAGTTGATGTTTCTTGACCGAATCATCCTTTTACTTCCGTGTACAGATCCACTGTCGTGTAAACTAAAACTTTCCCATCAAATATGAAACGTAATGTTTAAAATGCAACCTTTCTTATTGTTTCATGCCCAAGAGGAACAAATTTAAACCACAGAGGTTCAGAAAAGGTGCACTTTAGTTCATTAAAAGCCTGAATTGTGTGACACAACTTCGAAAGTCCACAATGCCAAGAAAATAAAGCTTGGTTATCACCACGAGGGGGCGGCAGTTTTTCTTAACAGGTGCAGTGTCTTTCCTGTGGCAGAGAACAGTGGTCTTTCCCTACTTCTAACGTCACAATACACAATACGGTCATTTTGAGTTGCACACGTGTAAAGTCCTGTACAACTAGTGTTGCCAAGAAGACGCCTCGTCCTGACATGAACAAGACAAAGCAAAGCCTTATCTCTGATTCTGTCAAACAGAATAGAAATAAGCTCATTTTCATTCATCAGCTCCATGAACTCAGGCCGTGTTTTGTGGAATTTTGTTTAATCTTCTATATTCTGAGTCTAATATTAGCATTAATGCAACCTTACATGCATTGTACCCTTGTGGATGAATTCAGTTACCCTCAACTGAAACATCTTGGGATCGATAGAGTCTAGAGTTGATTGCCCCCTAAGGATCCCATATTATGTTTTTTTCAGGTCTTTGGATGGTTCACCACTATTTTAAAGTTTCACAAACCCAGTTTTAACAGGTACAAGACTGATTAGGCTGTTTAAAAAAGAGTTTTGAGAGAGAGCACTCTGAAACCTCCTTGTACTTGTACCTCATGTCTCCATGTTGTAAATGTGCAGAACGAACTGACCTGGGAAGCCAAATGGAACACGCCCACGTCATGTCAATCACAGCTAGCTATTTTAGTTTGGCTGCCTTAATTTATTTGAACTATGATGATAAGTAACATTGCTTTACATTAACTCTAATAAAATATGTTCAAACAACTTAATTTCAAGTGTTACTACCAGAACTGAACTCTGAAACCACGCCTAGCAGAACTGGAACTAAGACTAGCTGCAATGAAACCAGGAATAGCAGAGGAGAAACCACAAATAGTAGAACTAAAAGTGGGACTAGCAGAACTGGAACCAGGAGAAGCAGATTTATAACAAGGACTGGCTGCGCTGAAACCAGGACTTGTAGATTTGAAACCAGAAGCATGATAACTGGAACCAGGATTGCAGATTTGAAACCAGGACTAGTAGAACTGAAACCAGGACTAAAAGAACTGAAACCAGTACTAGAAGAACTTGAACTAAGACTAGCAGAACTGAAACCAGGACTAGTAGATTTGAAACTAGGATTGCAGATTTGAAACTGCACCTAGTATAACTGAAACCAGGATAAGGAAAACTAAAACCAGGAACTAGTAGAACTGAAACTGGGACTTAGGGGGTACAATTGAACAGACGCAGACGGTTTTTGAATTGTGCTAAAGTGACTCTGTTGTGGTACTAATATAATTAGGGGTCAAAATTTGCGTATTTCATGATCTTAATT
>JAOWBL010002347.1:0-12500 GCA_028564865.1 Zenarchopterus dispar
ATCTTAAATTTGAATCAGGTGTGTTGCTGCAAGGATACATCCAAAACATGCTGGACTGCGGCCCTCGAGGACTGGAGCTTGAGACCCCTGATTTAAGCCACCTAAATTGACCATGTCCCTTTTTTTTTTTTTTTTTGGTAATATTTTGCAGGCCCAAAATACAGAAATCAAACTATATTAGTAAATGAAATGAAGTTGATGGGAAGAAACATTTAATATATTGGGCTCATTATGTCTTCAAGGAAATAAAAGAAAGAAAATGTAAATATTACTGTGTTTTTTAATTATATCATCCTAAATCTTTCTAACGTAGGTTCCTTTCAGTACCTTTTCACCCACCTTATATCTATTCTTAGTGACATGCTGCTCAGATCTGTGAAGAGAGGTGGAAGGATTGGAGAGGATTGCAGAGAAAGCTTGAGACTTGAAATGATAAACATATGTGGCAGGGTAACAGTGACGTTGAAAACCCAACTGCCAGAACAGTGTGCCCGTCCACAATTTTTTATGAAAATAGCTTTGGTTTATTGAACCTTCTGCCCCCACCTTCAGCACTGAAATCAAATTGTCACCAATGGGAGCAATTGTGCATCTTGGTGATTATACCAGCTTGAGATTCTCAGTCAACCTGTACAGGCAGATAAAGAGTTTTTCCAGGACTACCTGAGCTATCAAGATGTATATCAATGTAGAATCCGTTAAATGATGAGTTAAAAAAAACAAAAAAAAAAAAACAACTGAAGACTAATAATGCTACCTGATTTATCCAATAACTGTTCACTCTGAACCCCACTTTTTAGTCTTTATCCATTTAAGTTCAAACTAGATAGAGAGCAGTTTTATTGCTTTTATTTTTAATGATTGCATGGTGGCATTTGCTAAGATATACTTTATTGATCCCCCAAAAGGAAATTCCAGTGTCACAGCAGCATACAATGGCATGGAAGTACTGGTAATGTGAATCAAATTAATAGTTTAATAGTAGTGTTACAGTCTCATAACCAATGTTCTGGGTTATCCTTTTGGCCCAACCCTGCAGCAGCTTTAACTTTACAGTTGACTCACTTTAAACCCCCCTTTTTTTTTTCCTTAGAAAACCCAGTTATTGGTTTGACTGAATCAAACCAATAACCAAACCCAGCTGTGCCCAAACAACCCCAACACTAGGCCATTGATATTTAACCCAGTGCACTGGGGGTGGAAAATAACACAAGCAAGGTGTTGTAATCAACAAGGGCAGGTAAGCACAAGATCTGAATGTGGAGTCTGGAGCAACAAACAAAACAAACTGAGTTTATCATTCACTAGTATAAACAAACAGAATTGAGCCAAGCAGAATAAATACCACAACAGATAAACGGACAATCTGGCAGTGAGTGGAGAAATGAACCAGGGTTTTATGCTGCTGCATGTGTGAGTCTTGATTGAGGAGTTGGCTGCAGGTGGGTGGGAGGTGGGACTTGTGGAAGAGGCAGACCAGGAACACCAAACTCTCCACCCAGATCCAGACAAACAATCAGAGACACAAGAGGGAGGGGGAGACAATAGACACGAGCAAAAAAACAGGGATCCTGACACAAGGTTATTTTTAACCTAGTTTTTATAGTGCAGACATCTTGACCTTCAGGCCATTTGTTGAATGGCTTCATCAGTTTGTCCCATGTCACACTTGCCATTCTGAATGGTTTTGCTTGAAATTTGCTTCCTTTTCACTTTTTCTGACTGCTTCCATGCACTGAGATGTTTTTTCTTGTACCGTTGTATTTTGAGTCTTGTCATCCAGGTGAACAATTCTCCGCAGTGATTATCTCTTCTCAAAGAAAACTGAGTTATACCGTATTTCTCCTAATTAACGCACCTGGGCGTGTAAGAAATTACCAGCAGAGCGCATCTATTTAAGACCTAATTATCCAAGTTGTTCAACATTAGGCTTTAAAACAATAAGGTGTCACAAAAAAATGTCTAACATACACAAATTACAAATAAAACAACGAAAATTTAGCTAATTTAAATGTACATACAACAAAATTCATTCACATTAAAGAATTAACTTTCTTATCAGCACTTTCTTTCAATATGTACATACCAATAATAATAAAAAAAAGGACTGAAAAATAAAATTCTATACTCCACAGCTTGCAAATATCAACAAAACTTCATAAATCTGCTCCTGCCTATTATAAATTATACTGGCCGGTAGCACATTGTAATCTTGCACTCTTGTTGACGTCATGTATAACGTCAGCCCCTCTCCACAAAATAACAAAGCGGTGTTAAACGTGCCTTTTTACCTCCACTCTTTCGACTATTAGCCACGGTAAATTTAAATGTCCAATCAATTAAATACTCTAAGATTAGGAAAAAAATGAGCAAGTTAAGTATCTGTCTCTGTAAACCATAACTCTTGATTGTAACTGTGATTAATTTTTATCATAACTGGCATAAAAATAATAGCACCTTAGCATTGTGAGTGGGGGCGCGTCTATTAGAGCGGGAGCAATAATAAGGAGAAATACAGTATACTTATTTATATTATCTGCATAATCGTTGAGCCATATTCTGCTCTCTGTAGTCAGCCCTATGTCCATCATTGACACACCCCACAGCTGAAGAGTCACTTCTTTCTCTTATCTGGTAGGCCAAAAGTTTAAAGTGTACAAGGTGTAATAAGGAAATGAAATCTACTTTTTTAATCTATTTTTGGCTGTTTTTGTTATACTTACTTTCTCCCACCTTTCTGAACATCATCCTTTCTGTCTCCTGGCACCCACATACCCAGAATGCTGTTACCAGACAATTCCACCTCATGATGGCCATATTGCTTACATCTCAATACTCCAAGAACTTTGGTGGAAAATAAATCCTTTGTGACAGTTCAATCCTTGAACTCTTGTGTTTTATATTCTGTGGCAGATCACTGAGATTTTCCCCCCTCAGACTGATTGCTGCTTCTGCAGGGTCTAGTTTTGCTTTTGGCTCCTGTAATGCTTGAAACCATGGTACCTAACCCAAGTTATGACCTGTGACTCTTTTTCATCACAGTATAAATGATGCTGTTATTATCACTTCAGTAGCTCTTCTCTTTGTCAAGCACTGATAGTGTCAGAGCATGCCCTCATGAGGTCTTTGCTCAAATAAACACCCAGCATGGGTTTTTGGTTCATGGTCTCTCCCTTTGTTTGTCTTCCCTGAAAGTATTATTTAATTTCCACAACACAAAGCAAGATCCGTGCACCCAGGTTATTTTTTCATCATCTAGCTTAACTAACCCTAACAACAACAGCAATCCCATGGAGAGTGATTCTACCAGGTAGGTTGGGTGGTTGAGTTGTGTGGAGTTTGGAAGTCATATGTCCTCTTGAATTTTTTGTGTTTTTGTTCTACACTAAATTAATATGTAGCATTTTGTGTTTTTATTTTCCCTCATGTGATTTTGTTTTTGCTCAGTAAAATAGCTGGGTTGATCATGAAGTCATCAGGCTGGATTTAGATACATTTAAAAAGACAAAAAATTTTCTGTGACAAGAACAAACTGTCACATTAACAAATAGTTACTGCTGGTGCATTTACTAATCTTAAAAATAACTTTTTTCAAAACAGGGAAAGGTAGTATGGTGATGCAGCTTCAGAACTGATCCATGAAGTCAATTCTGGTAATTGTAGAAGCTGTTTTCAAAGAGTGAAGTGACAATTTGTCCTTCAGGCCCTCTGCTGCATTTAATAAGTTTGTATTTTAACTTGAGCTAAAGAGAAAAAAAACCCCAAAAAACAAAAAAAGAGAACATGAACTGAGAGGAGTTGAAACTAAGTTCCAGCTCCCTCGTAAAATGCTGTTTTGCCAAGGTAAAAATTACTTTTTGGCATGAGTACTCTGCCTGCTCTACTTGAAAATATGTCATATATGTGCCTCCCTTGGTAAACGAAATAAATGTCAAAATAAACAAATTAGACAGAAGGGAATATCACAAATGTGGTTCGTCCTTAAAATTTCAAAGAAATCACCAATATGCAATCACCTACAATAGTATGTATTGTAAACATAACAAAATGAAGCATATGAAAATGAGAAATTTAATTTTTTTTTTAAATATGGTAATTTCTAATTTTTCCTGAATGAAAAAAAAAATAGGTAAAATAAATTTTACATGTTCAAAGGGATGGAAAAGAAAGTGTGAAATAAGTGAAAGAAAAGAAAACTGACTGCTAATTAAATTAACAACATGTACCTAACATATTGCATGAGGGGAATGAAGTATCCCTGAGAGAGACTTTTCTGAACTTCTGTAGATCAGATAATGAGCAAACAACAACACTGTATGGACTAATAGCTCAGCGTTTTAAAAATGGAATGTTTGTCATTTGTAACATCACGGGACTATTTATATTCTAGTATTTAAAGAATCAAAGGATTCTGAAATGGGCAAATAGACCTGAAAATTACAATAAGCTATGATTTTCATGTCATCATTAAAATTAGGCTAACCAATTTGTGACCTAGAACTCTTTGTCATGTTATAGAAATATCTCTTCACCATCGACAAGCTTGCTCTTTACTAGCATGGTCTTCATTTACACACATACCTATGTAAAATGAAAAAAAAAAAAAAGATTGGGGACAACCTGACTCCCAATCCCTAACAAACCTTGCTTCAGCCAACAAAAGATCAGTGATATTTGGAGGGTTTGCACTTGTGTGCATGAAGTGGGTAAAGGAATGAGATAGTTGGGAGTGTTCATTGTCAAGTCTGTTTTTTTCAGGGAGCGATGGAAGAAGGGGGAAGGGAGGAGCTAGCTCTCTATGTTTCTTTCAAATATCAACAGACGTAGTATCACCCAGAAATTCCTTACCCTAACTTTAATTCCATTAAAACCAAGTGACACAACCTTTGTCAATAAATACAGTCTGGTACCTTCTCTGGGCATTCCTCTACTGAAATGAACAAAGACATCCATCTATCCTGTTATCTCAATCTGATTATTCCTATTCAGGGTTAATGGGGTCTGCTGAAGTAAAAGGCTGTCATGCATCTTGACATATGATAGTAACCTGTCATATATCAACCTGAAAAGGTTGGGAGTCCAGTGCAGGGTGGACAAAGACAAAAAGAAAATTATCGTCCTTTCACCAATCAAAATGAGAATTTTATACCGAGTTTGGAAGCATAAAAAAGAGAGATAGTGGGTCCACTGGATTCTAGTGATTGCAGAAGGAAAAGGGGTTAGACCATATGGAGGAGACAGGTGTGACAGGAGATGGCAGAAGACAAGGTAAAATGGAAATAAATGATCTGCTGTAGGGATGCCTATGGCAAAAAGCTGAGGAAGAAAGAAAATATTGAGCCATGATAACCACTGAGCAGCTGAAATTCAAGGAAAGACATTATTTTCAAAACCCCCATCAATTTGTGTCATTTATTCAACACCTGCAGAGTAGTCTTAGATGAATGGAAACTGAATTGTATTCAGTGTGCATGTACACTAAATGACACTTACACTATATATAAAAAAGAAAAACATCTAGACGTAAATTACCCAGTTCATTTTGTCCCTTTCACCCACCTGTGTTATTACACTACAAGTCACCCTGTCTCACATAAGCTGCTCTAGATGTATTACAGCAGCTAATCAGACAGTGACATGCCACCTCCACTTCAGTGGATGCCATTACCAACTAATACTCTGCTCTGCTGGACACTGATACAGTAAATACACATAATTGTGATGAATTGTTTCAAACTGAAGGCTCCACTCATCACTATCCTGGCACTCTCCAGGAGAGATGAATTTACTTTGTCAGAGGAGATCCAAAGTGATACACTTGGCTAAGTAAGTAGGTGATGAGAGACTAAATTGACTGGAAGCAGCTAACAAAAGTAATTTGTCTACTCTAACAGACACTGAGATTCATTATAGGCCAAATGAACAGGAGGATGGGGTGACAGACCTCTTGGTAACAACTGGACTCAAAGATTTTTAAATTCAACCATGCCAACACAAACACGCATACACACATCGAATGCCAGCTCAGTCCCTTATCTTCAGTGTCACAATTCATGGCTCATACATCAAGCAGCTATTTCACCAGGTTCTTATCAGAGTTGGATGAATGTGCTGTGTTTTTTGGGACAGTTAATAGTTTTCCCAAGAGCAAACGCAAGGAAGGACCAGTCAAATTTGTCCTAAACTGTTTGTAATGCAAATAAATAGCAATCATTAGAAACAATCGTCCACGGTGTAAATCAGGTGATAAATTGGGAATAATACCATCTTGTTCACAGTTAATCTAAAAAGCATTTTGGAATTTAAATTTTTCAGCAGGGAAAGGGGGTAAATAAAAACAGCTTACATTCATCATGATAAACTCATACAGGGATAAATCTAGGAGTGGCGATCATCCACATGAATAGCCCCTTGCTTGCAAACTCTCCAAGCCAGAGCTTTTCTGCCTCCTCCCTGCAATTGACTGAAGAAGGAGGGGAATACCTGCAGCCAATGAGTTGCCAACAGATGTGTTGCATTTCCTCTCACCATCTGTGTTTCAGACTTAATGACCTTCACTTACTTTTACACCATAGTCACAAGCCTCCCATTTCTTAACGTAAGTACTGTTCTTCATGATCAAATGAAAACCACGTAATCTATAATTTAAAAAAAAATGTTTGGCAATCATACTCAGGAGATACAACTTCAGATTAAAAAGGAAAAAAAAATCTTCCTCCAGCTACTTTCTAAGACTTTTTTTTTTTCTATTCACCTTTATTAAATATCTTTGTGTGCTTCCCCTCTAGTTTTACACACTTATGTCTTCTTGGAGTCCTCCTTTTGTTGGAACTAAATTAATAATGAATAGGTCATTTGTAGTAGGTGATTTCTGAAGCAGTAGAGGGATTACAATGATGATGCATGACACTTAGTATGAGTAAACTCCAAATGTAAGTGATTGACTGTAACTGACCTCAATAGTTATGTTTAGTAACTCCACATTCAGTTTGTCCCCAAATTTGTTGAATTTTGACATCTTTAACTCTGTGTAATTATGTCTGTGGTGCATCACTGATAACAGTTTGTATTTAAAGTCTTGCTCTGCTGCCAGACCACCTGGCTACAGAGACTGGGTATTTTAAACTTTGTCAGGAAGCCAATTTAACATGGCTTAAATATCACATGGGTCTGGGGAAACTTCATTACACAAGAAGGGAAATTCATTTTGCTCGCTGCATGACAACCTCTGCTTACCATAAATGTGCAGATAGGTGAATTTAAAAATCCACATGTTCTTATCTAATTTGTTGCATTCTTAGACTGACAGTTTGAGTGCCACTACAAAATGCAGAAAAATAAGAAAATGATATCACTTTCTATTACTTTGACTGTCGACAGGAAATTCAGGTGCTGCTGCCATAAACATGCTCCCCTTTATTCCCAGTTGTCTGTTAACGTTCACCTCTAACATACATACCACCATAGAGGATTTGAAATAAAACAAGCAATTGAGATGTAATCAAAGTGTAGACTTTAGCTTCAATTTAAGAGGTTTCACAAAAATAGGGCATTTATTGTTTAGGGACTACTTCCATTTTAAGAGAAGCGCCTTAATTTTCATGGTCTCAAAACTATGTAGGTAAAGTATAGATCACAGTTGAAAATCGCTTCCCATTTTTACTCTGCTGCTCCAGAAATCTGGGTGATTCTCCCGTGAGAGCATCCTCTTATTTATTATCTAAATCTCTTTCAGCCTGTCCAGGGTCACGTGAGAGCAATTTAACAACAACAAAAAAAAAATTCACTTCAAAACAAGGTTCAATCAATATAAATTTTAATTGCATTTTTTTTACTCAATTGTTGAATAGATTAAATTCTAAATTAATATTTTATTTTAAGCATAGAGTGATTGTTCACTGTATGTTCTGCATTTTTAACATTTTATAGATTTTTACAAGTACTTTACAATGTGTGTCTCATTCACTTATTGTGACCATACATAGAGTCAGTCACCTTGTGGTTCAAGGCTTAGCCAGGCAACTGGCTAACGTGATGACCGAAATAAAAGTTTGTTCCAGCTTCTTGTTTTTCACCCAATCATACAGTGCTTCTTAATATGCTGTTTATGTACTCTATATTTAGTGTTTGCTCTACAGTCAAAACACCAATTACCACATCAGTTTGTAAATGACCAATCAACACAATAATGGTTAGAAGTCTATCCAAATCTGCAGTTCAAGGTAACAAAGTCAGGACATGGATTAACAGCCCCTGTGTGTGTGCGGGATTGTTTTACAAATGCAAAAGTGGCAATAAGTCCTTTTTTGGTCTTGTGATTTCTGAGATGGGGTCTTTATGGGATTGGTGTCCTTCCCCTGGCGCTACCAGAATCCATCAGACTGGTACCTGAAGCCAGTTGAACATGTAATTTGACCTCTTCATAAGCAGATTTTTCATAATATAGAAGCAGTGTGTGGAAAAGGTAAATTCACCCTTACTGCTTCCATAGGAATTAAAAGCATAAGGAGGAAAATTTCTATGAGGAATATTCCATAAAGCCCAAGTACTTCATTTAAGACTCTACAGATTTTTCAATCAAATGGTTCCAGCGCTAGTTTGGTGCTAGTGCCAGACTTAGCACCAGGTCTTTGCTTTTTGACCTCCAGCTGCCAGGAAAGCACCAAGTTTGTGCCAAGCAAACTGGTGCTACGCTGACCAGATACAAGAACTGCTACATCACAGCAAGGGCTGTGATGATTGCAACCAATAAAAACTATGCAACCATCATATTTAAACAACCTCTGTGAGTTTAAAACATACAGTATCATACTGGAAAATTCTGGATGCATTCTTACTGATCTAACCATGGAAATAAAAACTATGTCTACTGTACAGCAAATATGTGATTCTATTTACTTTCGTCCTGAATTATAAATGTTGTCAATGTTGATGGTGGAAACTTGCATGAAGTCAATTCTGGACTCCAAACAAGATTGTCAGGGCCAAGATCAGTGTATGCACATACTGAAATTCGTTTTCCTTTAGTAGCATTTCCATTTCACTTTTTCCCAAAAGAAAAAATGAAACTGAATTTGCAATTAAGGCAGCACTGCAGGGGGTCTGTGTTTCCAGTGTACTGTGCTTTTCTTTTTAAGAGCATAACTCTTCCAGTTCTCTCTCCTTATCTTTGTAATGCCATACCTCATCCTGCGAGAGATAGCTTGAAAATAATGAAAATGAAGATCTTGACTTTGAAGAGGTGGGAAAAAAACATCTTTAGTGTTTGACAAATTATTAGGAATGCTGCATGCTGCTCTAAACATAGTCAGCAGAAAGTGAAGGCAAAGGATGAACATTCAAATGATTATTCATGGCCAAAGCCTGTATGTAATAAACTAATGCACAATGATTAAGTAGTGTTATAACACAACTATAGTGTATTAATGATAGGAAAAAAAAAAAAACAGCAACTAGAAACTAGATTTTGATTACTTTAGATTGACCAGCTATATCACATCCAGCGCTGCCAGAGACATGCAAATATGAAAAAAAATGTTTCCTTTTTTGCTCTAAACTGGATTATCAACATGTCAGGAAATTGTAAAAAGGTTTTTGATATATTTGCAGCTTTTTTTTTTTTTTTCAAATTAGAGATGTTTGAATGACAGGAAACTTCTTGCTGTGAGCCAACAGTTAAACTTAAGATATTTAGGTTTTGCACAAATCTAGAGGTAATGGAAACGCAACTATTGTTGTAAAAGGAGCATGGAATTTACCTCTCCTTTTACAATTTTATGAATTTCCTGCTTCTGCTTTGATGATGTGATAAATGACATGTGGTCCTGACTCTCCGGTGCTCTCTGGTCAGATGAAAACCAAACATGTTTGAACCTGGAATTGGCTCTGGCACTGACCTTGCACCAGCGCCCATTTTGAGTTGGTCGAAAAGCCCTAAAAGATGTTCAAAGTGAAAGTTTATGAAAATAGAAAAAAAAAGAGGAAAAAGAAAAAAAACCTCATAAAACTATGGCTTAATTGCAGAGGTTAGCAGTAATGAGCATGGCAATTTGGAAGTTTACCTGAAGTTTGATACACTTCTTTCCACTACTGTCTTACATTATTGTTCAGTCTATATATATTTGCACTTGTAAAAGATTTGTGAATAAACTTGCATCATTTTGACAGCCTGACAAATAAAAGTTTTTTTTGCCACAATTTTCTTTCAACACTTAACTTTTTCTAATTTTTAACAGTCATGGAGACATACTGTCTCACCTCGTTCTTGTCAGCCCAGTGTATTGGGTTGTATTGTCTCATGAGTTAGTTTTATTTATTTATTTCTATTATATGGACAAACGTATTTGACCACACCTGGTATTTACTGAATTCAGATGTTTCAATTAGACTTGTTGCCAGAGGATTGGTGGAAACATTTGGCTATGCAGCCTCTATGTGCAAATATTTGTGATACAAAATGGGTCATTATGAAGAACTCACTACCTTGAAGTCTGAATGCAACCTTTGCAGGGATGAAATTTCATGAACGATGGTTCATGAAATTGCACATGGAACATCCCTGCAGGATGTTCCATGTGCAACTCTAAGTGATATTGTTAGAAAGTGGAAGCCAGATAGGCAAGTGTGGGATTGATAGAGGCCTGGAGAACTTTACCTGCCTGACTGCATTGTGTCAGCTGTGAAGTTTAGTGATAATGATAATGATATAGGGATGTTTTTCAGGGTTTGAGTTCAGTCGCTTACCTTCAGTAAAAGGCAGTCTTAATACCTGAACACAATAAAACGTTTTGGACAATGATATGAGTCCAGTTTTGTAGCAACATTTTGAGGAAGGCCCTTTTCAATTCAAACATGACTGTGCCTCAGTGCACAAAGCAACAAGTATAAAGAAAAAGGTTTGATAAATTTGACTTGGAGCATTGTTGCCTTACAGAAGAAGGTTCCTGGTTCAACTCCCAGGCCAGACAGGAGTCTTTCTGTACGGAGTTTGTATGTTCTCCCCGCGCTTGTGGGATTCTCTCCGGGTATTCTGGTTTCCTCCCACAGTCTAAAGACATGTATGTTAGGTTGATTGAGAACTCTAAATTACCCATAGGTGTGAGTGTGAGTGTGCATGGTTGTTTGTCTCTATATGTGGCCCTGCAATGGAGAGGCAACCCATCCAGGGTGTACTCCTGCCTATCACCTGTAATGAGATGGGAAAGGCTCCAGCAGACCCCCGTGACCCTGTACAGGATTAAAACGGGTATAGAAAATGGATGGATGGATAGAAGTTTGACATGGAGGAACTTGACTGGCACACAAAGAGCCCTAACCTCAACCCCAATAGGCATCCTCGGGACGAACTGGAACAGAGATTGTGAGACCTTCTCATCCAACTTTATAAATGCTCTACAGAATGAATCAGCATGAATCCCCACAGAAAAACTCAAAAATTTTGAGGAAAATCCATCAAGAAAAGTGGAAGGTGTTATAGCTGTAAAAGGGAGCTGTAATAAAGTATAGTGTCAGTTCAGTTACTGCTAGTGTAACGGACAGATGTCTTACTACTTTTGTCCATAGTGTGTAGCTAAGTAGCCATAGCAATGAGTCATGTTGGCTGTTTCCGGAGAAACTTCTTTGAGTTTTACTTTTCCACTAAGGACCAGTCATTCATGCTACCTCTCTGCATCATTATTAACATATTAACATCCACTTGAGATTTCTTGATCTTTCATGACACTTTCATGACACTTTTGCCTATAGCTGAAACATTAGCTGAAAAATATGATACATCTGTCTTGATAGATGTGCAAACATTTTAAAAGACAAGACTTTCATTGTGGCCACATAATTGCACTTAATTATGTCACAAAATATGGTAATTATGGTCTGTACCAACTATTGAGAGAACTATCAAACTCTCCAGCTGCTAAAATTCAACTTGTCACTTCCAAAGCTCAGTGATGCTAAAGCTTTGTACATTGATTTATTTAATTAACTATTAGTTGCTGGAATCCCATGGGCCCCACACCATTACACTTTTTTCTTGTAATTACACACAACATTTAACATTCATAATCAGGGACAAAGAAACTAAGAACAAAGCAAGAACCATATAAATGCTAACCATGTGTCGTGCATAGGATAGCTCTTTATGATGTATTCATCACATGGACAATTGATGGTAAATACCAGCAACATAATCTACTATAATAACCAGCAGAAGTGAGACAGATATCACATGCTGAGAGGAATTTCACAATCTGTCAATAATTCTCCAGTGAGTTTAATAATAATGGTGACCCCTTTTACAATGAACAAAAAGATCCATTGCGTGTATAAGAAAGATCCATTACGCATATAAGAATATGGATTACGTTGACTTTCAAATGTCAATACTCTGTGTTGGTAATTGCAATGACTCTCTTTGAATTTCACTGTAAGGTCTTTAATAGGCAACAACTGCAGGCAACTAAAGATGTATTGTCTTGTAAATAGAATCCTTATACATCCTCCAT
>JAOWBL010002348.1:0-13830 GCA_028564865.1 Zenarchopterus dispar
TGGATTGTTGGGATTTTCCTTGTAACACTGTTTTATCTTTACCCTACAGTGTGAAGCGCCTCAAGGTGACTTTTGTTATGAATTGGTGCTATATAAATAAAATTGAATTGAATTGAAATTGAATTGCACCAAGTCTGGGGGTAATAAGTACAACCACCCCTGCATGGCGCCTCTCACCTTGGGCAACTCCAGGGTGGAACAAAGTCCAACCCCTCTCAAGAGGACTGGTTCAGTACCCCAAGCCATGTGTTGAGGTGACTCTGACTATATCTAGTCAGAACTTCTCAACCTCACACACCAGCTCAGGCTACTTCCCCGCCAAAGAGGTGACATTCCATGTCCAGCTTCTGCTGCTGAGGATCAGACTACAAGGGTCCCTGCCTTTGGCCACCACCCAGCTCACACAGCACCTGACCCCTCTGGTTCCTCCCACAGGTGGTGAGCCCATGGGAAGGGGGACCCAAGTTTCCTCTTCGGGCTGTGCCTGGCTGGGCCCAAATGTCTGCAGGCCTGGCCACCAGGCTCTCGCCATCCAGCCCTACTCCCAGGCCTGGCTCTGGAGGTGCGGGTTCCAGTGACCTATGACCAGACAAGGGAAAATGAGAACTCCTGTTATTTCTCACTCTAAAGGGTCGTTTGAGTCACACTTTGTCTGGCTCCCCACCTAGGATCAGTTTGTCTTGGGTGACCTTACCAGGGGCATATAGCTGTGGACAACTGTGCTCACAGGATCATTAGAACACTCAAACTCCTCCACCATAATAAGGTGGCGGCTGTTCAGTGTTTCAGACAAAAAGATGGTGACTGCTCCTCTTGTGTTTCCTCAGACACCTGGTCTTCTGTGTATTTGATCTTCTGCTCGACTTCCTCGTTCCTGAAGTATCTGAGGAGGACTTTCAGAACAACGTGCTACATCCGCTCTGGAAGAAGCCAGAGAAGCTGCTGCAGTGAGGAGAGCTGATGCTTTTGGTCAGGCCTGCTATCCTCTGTCCTCACTGACATCGTTCAGGCTCTGATCATTGATGCTGTGACCTCTCTGCTCATGTGAGACACTTGAAGCAGCTTCGATTACATAAAAGCACCTGGTTCGTGTTTGCTCTCAGAAAATGTGATGTTTGAATCAGAACATGTGGCAAAGCCTCATCCGATCTCCACCTCATACCTCTTCCTGCCTGCTAAACTCCTCGGCTTTCACTAAACTCACTTCATATGTCCTCATGCTTGTCCACACACTCAGAAGAAAAACTCCCACCTGGCGCTCCAATCTGGAGAAGGATTGTGTTTCTTCCTCAGAGTCAGCCTCACATCTCTGTTCAGCTGCTCTCCTACATCCCACCAACTCTGCAAAGATCCACACGTGCCGTTTTTACTTCCTGGACCTGAACCTTGCTGAGGGATTTCATCTGCAGATGTTCAGCTGCATGAACAGTTCATTTTAACTGGAAGTGATGTGTTGTTATCCAGAAGCTGTTTCACCGGTTTCATGTTCCCGTTCTTCTGAGTGCCTTCCTGCAGAATAAACATCTTCACAACAGAAGAGCCATAAAAACGAGCCGTGAGTCTGGCATAGACATTTGTGAACATGTTAAAGCACTGTGGTGAACATCTGGAAGATTGGCCTGGTTCCAGCTCTACAGTTTGATAGATGACTAAAACAAGCGTAAAGAGGTGTAATGCTGTCTGCTCATGGTAATGAATGCATGGGACTCTAATAATGACGTCTCTACTCATATTTCTGTTGCACAAAGCAAACATTAAGGATGTCTTTCATGTTTGAGGTCAGTTTTAATCTTTATCTCTATCCAGCCACCCGAATCCAAGGCACTTTAATGGTTGGTTTTCTTTTATTGGCTGCAATTCAAATCAAAACCCCTGTTCCTCAGCATTCTGACAGATTCTTGGACTTACCAGTGTAAAACTACATCAAAGAAGTAATCAGAGCCGTTTCTTGTGAAAAGTGAGCAATATGTAGGCGTGAGGGCTCACCCCAGCCACTGGGGGGTGCCTGGGCCTCAAGGTCACTCAAGATCAGTCAAGGTCATTTGAGGTTAATAAAGGTCAGTCAAGGTTTGTTTAGATCTCCAGTGTTTGAAGAGAAATTAAAAGAACCAGCCTTCATTTGTGAACACATAAATCCTTCATGAGTTTCTGGAAACTTCCACTAAACATATTTGAGAGCTTCAACCTAAAGAACTTTAAATATATATAAAAAAATCAAAAAGTAAATCTAGTTGTATGACAGGGGGGGGGGCACAATTCTGACACCCCACCCCGCTTCCCGTTCCCGCAGAATTCCTGTGATTACACTCATATTTGTAACAAAATGAAACAGAAAAAAGTAAATATGAATTTTTTTGATTTTATAAATTTGCAATTTTGCAAGAAAAAAAATTCAAAACTTTATTCATAATTTTAAAAAGTTTTTTTCTTGTTATTTTCAGCATAAAAAGTCAGTTCCTCCATTTTTCTCCAAATGTAAGAAAAATCATGTTCTTACATTTTATTCTTTTAGGAAGTCCAATTTTTTTTCCTCTTGCGTATGGTTGAGTTTACAAATAAAGGATTTCTTTTTTTTTTTAACATGCTAATTTAGTCAAAATTTTATCCAGATTTTTGAGGTTGTTTACACTTGGCTTGTTCCTCACAAATTTTTTAATTTAAGAAGTAAGAATAATTTTTTTTTCATGCAAATTCGGATGTATAGTTAAAATGTTTGATTTTATTTCTCACAAATGTTCAAGTTTAATTATGTAAGTATTTCTGATTATTGTATTCTTGCAAATTTGTAAGTTTATGCATTTTTTGTTTTTTAAAAGAAATTGGAATTCAACCTCCCACTATTCGGCATATTTTCCCCCTCAAAGTCTCATCGTACCAGTTCACCTCCTCATCTGATGTTAGCTAGCTAGGTTTATCTTGCTAATCCGTCTTGGACTTGAACTTTGGATTCACAAATTCAACCTGTTTTCTTATTAAAGTGGAACAGATTGCAGCATCACCACAGATCATATTAAAAGCTTTGAACCTCCATTATCAGGCTGGAGTTTTACTAAATAGAGGTCCTTAAAGGGAATTGAGGTCAGGGCCCCCAGAAAGCCAGGAGTATCCCTGTGTGTAATTATATTATGTAAATGTGTAATATTCACCTGGCTCTCTGTGTTAGACGTGGCTTTAAGCTTGTTTTTGCCACATATTCTGACTTTTGAAGAAAGTTACTGAGTCAAAGTGCAGCTGGTTTTTAAAGATGAAGAGCTGAAGGTTCCAGATCTTCTGTTAGATTATTATAAGGTCGGAAGACGTTGTGATGGACAGTGTCAGTTTAAGTTGAAGATTCTCAAAAATATGAAGGAAATGTGGTGTTTTCAGCCATACAAGTATGATGAAGCTGTTTTTTTTATTTTCCTCTTTTTGGACCAAAATGTTCCATCTGGGATGTTCAGGTGACCTGTTCATCCACGTCAAATTGTCTCTTAAATGTTTGAAATGTTTCCACTCTGAAAATGTCTGTCTAAACCTCAGCAGCTTCAGAACCATGAAGGATGTCCCTGAGAACAAACCCATCGTTACTTTTTTCAAAAAAAAAAAAAAAAAAGAGCAACCAAACAGAATCTCAGTTCGCCAGTTTGAGATCAGAACTGAGCAGTCTGGGATTAAATATTTAGTTCTGCAAGTGAAAGTCCTCTTCAATTAAAAACGAAATCCTGGCAACTCCCATGGTTCTTCAGGCCAGTATTCTGACGAGTCAATGGTTCATCTACACCTGAGTCCTCAGGTGACTGCCAACCTGTCCAGGTGATTTAATGTTGAATTTTCAATAGAAGACAGTTTTCAGAATGCCTCCTGAGCTTTAACTTTACCATCAATGTTTCCTTCATTCCTGTGTTTTGTACTTGTGCTAAAGTGTTCTTACTTTTGGAAGCAAAGTTTGGGATTTGTCTTGAATGCCTATGTTTTCTTTGTTGTTGTTGTTCAGCATATTTATGAACCTGTTTTCTTGCCTGAAATCAAGATTTATTTATGTGCTGAGATGCTGGTCCTGGACTTCCAGGCTTATCTTGGACTTCCAAATTTATCCTGAATTTCCAGGGCCTGACTGGTCTCAGGTCCAGCTGTTTGCAAAACACTTTCACATACTTGAGTGTTCATTTGTGTTTCGATGTGAAGATATATCAGTTGTTTATGATGATGAATTCTGTGTTCATGAAACCTCATTTTCTCTTGAGTCCACATTCATCATGTGAAAAAAAATATTTCTACTACAACAAAATTCTGTGTGTTTCATTAAGACAAACTTTTCTTGTGTTCATATTAGACAGAAGACCACTTTCTGCTTGTTTTTTGGGGTGGGGCTGGGGGGTAGTAAGTTCCTGGTGTAAATCATATTTATATCTCATGTCTTACATATATTTTTGAAAAAAAAAACTGTGAATATATTAGGCAAAAAGTATTTTTCATTAAATAAGACTACTGGAATGCTCCAAATCTCAGCCTTTTCCAACCGAAGTCAAATAACTGGGGGCGGGGTTTATCGATGACTCATAGATGAGCGTCACAGAGCCACTATTCAGAGCAAACAAGATGGCTTTTGACTGTAAAACCAGCACCAGCCCTTCACCAGCGGTTTTGCTCCACTAAAGACATGTTGGACATCTTCTCATCATACCAGTGTGGTTGTAGGTCTACTGGTGTCACATGAGTCCCTTCTTTTGTTGGTTGAATGTCTGTGCCATGGCGTTTAGAGATACTTTCTTCTGCATCTGTTGGTGCCACGTTCTGGAAAAGGAAGTGGAACGAGACTGGTTCTTGGTATCAAAGAGAAACAGAATCTAGATCTGTCCAGATGGAGAAAGCAGGTGCAGAGGCTCAGGCAGGAAGCTGCTTTTTCATTATGCCTTCATTCCTGTAACACAGATGACCTCTGCTGCCTATGTGAGCCAATCTGGTCTTTTATCTACAATTGTCTTTTCTTCTTCTGTTCATTTTCTAAAGAAAAACAGCCGGTACGGTAAAATTCCCACAGGTCAACATCGTTTGGAGACCATTTGGGACAGAGCTGCTGATGACCCCCACCTGTCAGTCATGTAATGATTGACCACTTGTACTGTACATACTCCCTCATAGGTCGAGATTTTTTTTCCCAGAAAATCAGTCTCAAAAAGTGCATTCGGCTTATGAGCGGGTCAGTCTCTGTGAATATTTTTTCCGGTGTTTAAAGTCAGCCAAAGCACGTTCATACGACGAAGATTGAACTTCTCTAGGGGTTAATAGCAGCAAACAGCTTTGATAATCAATAAACTCAAAGAAAGATTTGTTTTTTTTGTTTTCTTACCTTTGTGTTTTTAAGGCAATTATCCTGGAGTCTTCTCACTAATTATCCACCACTATAAAGTGTTCTTTTACAATTAGTCCCAGCAAACTTGTAATAAATTACCCAGATGTTCTGTCTCAGTAACCCCCAACAGCATCAGTTACGTTTATTCTGAAATCCAGAAAAGCCCACTTGTGCACACACATACCTTAATTCTCCTATTTAAGGCTCCAGCTCTAATAAACAGGCCCCCACCCACAATGGTAAGGTGCAGCTATTATTTTTATGCCAGTTTCGATAAAAATTGATGACAGTTACAATTAAGAGTTATGATTTACAGAGACAGACACTTACCTTGCTCAAAATTTTCCTAATCTTATGCAGTATTTCATCAATTGGATATTTAAATTGACCATCACTGTCACTTTAACAGCGCTTTGTTTACGTTTTACATGACGTCAACAAGAGTGGACGATTATGACGCGCTACTGGCTGGTGTAGTGTAAAATAGGCAAGAGCGGATTTATGAAGTTTTGTTGATTTTTGCTATCTGTAGCATACAGGTTTTTTTTTCAGTCCTCTTTTTTTTATTGGTATGTATATATCGAAAGAAAGTGCTGATAAGAAAGTTATTTAATTTAAACAAATTTCCTTGTATGTACATATAAATTAGCAATATGCTACGTGGATGTGCACAATCATTTACCATATTTAACAACCAAATAGAGAACGATTTTAGTAGGTTTTTTTTAATAATTCATTTTTTGTGACACCTTATTGTTTTAAAGCCTACCATTGAAGACCTTGCATAATTAGGTCTTAAATAGAAGCGCCCTGCAGGTAATTTGCTATGTGCCCGGGCGCGTTAATTAGGAGAAATACGGTAGATATCTAAAACTGGTCAAAATATTTTTAAAAAATTGATGGTGTACGGAGACACAGTATTGATCACACATTGACACACTTATGACAGCAGAGGACCGGAACCGTTTTTAATCATCAACGCATTAGATTTAAACCTGCTTCACATGCTACTTTCTGTATAAACTTATGATTAACAGATACCGGTATACAGTGACACTGCAGACGATAATTGTATACTTTCACAACCACCATTGCAGAAAATGTAAGTTTCGTTCAAATTGTTTTTGTTCACTGTATTTACCCAAGTTCAAATCTCTTCCTGTCCAAAAAAACACACGACTTGCAAGTGGGTCAAGGCAAAAAACTTGATTTTGACCCCCTAAAACCTCCTCTGGACTTATGAGTGGGTCGACCTATGAGTGAGTATATATGGTAATCACCAGCCTGTCTCTTTGTCCATGTCTTTTTTAAAACTGGTAAGTTGAAATTTACAACAACTGGTTGTGACTCTAGACTACGGATGTTATTGAAAATCCTAAAAGTTATTTGATGGTAAAGAATGTATATAAAGTTACTGGTTTCCACTATTAACAGAAAAGATTCACAACTGGTATTGTTTTTTTCAGTCCTACTGCTCTCGTGGACGTGCGGACACATTCAGATGTGCAGGCACTTCCAGATGTGTAGACAGTCCAGAATTGAGTCAGTCTTCACTGACCTCCATTTTGAAATGGCTAACTTTAAGGATCCATGTAACTTTAAGCCTATGGAGCACCTTTCCCAGATAGATGAACCTGATCACTCAAGAGTGGAAGATTCATGGTTCAGGTCTACAATTCAGCTCAGTGGACCTTCATTCTGTACACAGTCAGCAGCCAGCTGCTCATGGCTTTCAGATATCAATACAGGTCCCAGTAAAACTTTTCTCATCATGGTTTCAGCTCTAATAGTCCTGGTTCCAACTCTTCTACTCCTGGTTCCAGTTCCTCTAGTTCTTGTTCCAGATCTTCTAGTCCTGGTGTCAACCCTTTTTGTCCTGGTTCAACTTTCGCTCATCCTGGTTCCAGCTCTTCTAGTTCTGGTTTCAGTTTTCCAGTTCTACTAGTTTTGGTTTCAGTTCTACTAGCCCTCATTCCAGCTCTCCCAGTCCTGCTTCCAGTTCTTCTAGTTCTTTTTCCAGGTCTTCTAGTCCTTGTATCATCCCTTCTAGTCCTTGTTCCAGTTCATCTAGTCCTGGTTTCAGTTCTACTTGTCCTGGTCCCAGCTTTTCTTGTTTCAGGTATGCTAGTACTTGTGTTGATGACATCATGGGGACATGTGCAGTTCCTCTTCTACTGTTTGTGGTTGGGTCTTATTGTATCCTGTAACAATTTGAATCATTTTTAATTTAACTTGAATTCGCTGCTGTTGTATTATAATGGGACAACTTCCATAGAGAGCTTCTTGTTAAAGAATAGTAACAGCTATACTTTAGTTTGAAGATGAAAATCTTGTTCCAGACAGAAACAATGATAATGTAAACTGTTCCTGTGGTTGCTTCACGCTGTTTTATTTATCCATGTGGTTTAGTCACTGATGTTTAATGTTTTCATGTAAAAAACCCACCGCTGCTCATATCTGGTAAATATGAGTTAAAGATTGTTTTACAGTCATGTACAATTGTGCCACCTTTGTCATGTCGTAAATGTTAACATGAGCACTCTTTCAATAACAATAAAGTTATCAAATATTCAACTGCGGTTCCTTCCATTATTCTCCTGGCTCTCAGAGCCTCTGATATGTTTTACAATAGGCCCGTTATCTTTAATGAGATCTGAAGTCAGACCCACGCCAGACGTGCTTTAATGGCCTGGAGGTCCAGGCGAGATCTGCCAGCCTCTGCATGCTCTCCGTTTACCTCTTCTTTTACCTTCTACATGCCCCGTCAGCTCCTTGTTAACTTGCTGCAGCCTCCAGACTTGAATTGAAGTCCAACATCAACATGAATGTGGGCAGTGACCTGTAAGTTCTGGATAATCAGGATCAGAAATATTTCTTGGAACAGTGCTCAGCTCCACTTCAACAACAAGAGGGAGGTGGAGGCGGTTGAGAAATCCTCTTGAGTGGAATTTACAGCTAAAACTGAGAGCAACACTCAAGATTACCGCAGAACTGAGACAAAGGGATGGAGAAATGGGATTAAATGGTTCTGAGGTTTGGACTGATGTCAGTAAATGACACTGCTGGCCTCTCTTCACCACTGCTCCTCAGCTGCTCCTCAACCACGTAAAGGAAAGTATCCTCCAGTCGCCCCCAGTTCCTGGCAGGATTTGACCAACTTTTACTTTTCAAGATTTAAATTTAGTTTTGAAGCCTCAGTGTGACTCATGTCAGCGGTTTTTCTGCTTCAACAACATGACAGATGTAGCTACTAACACGAGTTTAAGTGTCTGACAGCAAAGTTGAGAAAACCTTTCCTATTTTAATCATTTAGAATTCCAGAAATGTGTCTAAATCTGTAAAATGTCAGACTACTGTAGCGGTGGGTTGATGTTAATCTTTCGGGCATCAGAAGTGTAAGTCAGAACAAATGCAGAGCTGAAAAATTACATGAATCAAAAACAAAAAAATAGCGTCTGGTCTCTGGACCATCTGAATCCATGTATGAAAACAAAACCACAGGAAAAAAAAGAAAATATCACATTTGAAAATTATTCTTACCAACACTTGGTACTGCACCTTTACAGACGACAGGAGGATGTTTATCAGACTAAAAGTTTTCTCTGCTGACGACGTGTCAGTCATGCAAGAGTTTTCATGCAAGAACCACAACTACAATGAAAGCTTAAAAAAATATAAAAGCTTTCATCATAACATTATGATTTGAATCACTTTGGTTCAGTGAACACATGTTAAATAAATAGAGTGTAATGGTGTTGAAGGAGAACATCCAGAAGTTTGATCATGAATGTTAAATATGATAAATCTGCTGTATTTTTTTTTTGGAAAACATCCTCATAGTCAATAATGCTCAATTCAATTTGTTAAAGAAGCTTTAAAATGAACCATCTGTTAAATTGAAACTGCATTCATGTCTATGTCTGAATTAATCTTCTGAAGCTGAGGGCTTTGAACATATGAATAGAAAAAAAAGTCCCCTGCCCCAATGTAAATATATATCAGTTTAGAAAAACTACATACACTATTCACTTCAATTAATGTTACTCATAAAACCACGATTCACACCAAATTCATCGCAAAGTTGTTTTTTTTTTTTTTTAAATATTTCAGAGTTTGTAATATAATACAATCCAATTAAATCCAAATTGCATTCCATTTCAGGCCTGTTCAGTGTTATTGATGCATAATCCTACTTATAATCCAGTTCAGGATTCACTTAATCCTGAGTCCTAAAATCAAATTCCAAATTTAATGTAAAGGGAATTCATAAAAATAGTCTAGCTAAGAAACCCAGAGGACTGTAGCAGATCATCATATCAATGCAAGGTAAAATCTAGGTGTCTGTTGGTACACCATCAGAGCTGTGAGATGTGACAGGCAGAAATAACCCCAGCAGAGTTTTCCAGTCTTCTGTCATCTGCTTCAGCTTCTATGTGACGGCGTACTAGCAGGTCCTTGAGCTTATGAGGCCAGAGAGCAATCAGAGCAGCAAATCCAGTAAGTCCAGTAAACACCTCTGTGCGGTCAACAAGCCTTGCTTCCTGGCAATCTATTCAGAGCTCCATGAGTGGGAGGAGATCCACAGAAGAGCCTTGATATCGATCAGGTTTCACATTCTAGAAAACCTGAAAATGGAGATGCAAAGTATTGTGAAGGACTAGAATTTAAACTGGAAAACTATGTTTGGTATGTTGGCAGGCCAGATTAAAAATAATATAATCATCTTGAAGTTGAAGGCAGCAACAAATGACAAAACAGTTGGTTCAAGGTGATGTTTGCCAGTGTGTAGCCCCTCCTCTCCCTAACATCAGTCCATCTACATCAGGAACTGATGGAGTTTTGTCTCATCCAAGATTGAAGCTGCTGAACTGTCCTGCTTCTTCTTTCTTGCATTTTTTTCTTTCCTGATACTTCAAATGTTTCCAGTTGGTAGAAGTTCTGGACTGCAGGCAGAGCAGTTCAGCAGCTTCTATTACGAAGTCAGGCTTTTGTGATGATGCAGTATGTGGTTCAACAATGTCTTTCTGAAAGACACAAGGCCCATCCATCATCCATCACTGCTCTAAAACATGTATTTACCTCTCAGCATTGATGTTTCCTGTCCAGATATTCTAGATCTTTGTTGTATACACACTAGCGTCTGAGCCACTGATGATTCAGACTTTGGTCCACAAACCTTTGAAAACTGATGGGAGGTGGGAAATAATTCACATAATTACGACTGGTGTCTTTACAGTTGCAAATATATTTTTATTTGTTTCTTTAATATTTTAACCACTTTTGTGCATACAGAAATCATAAATATACATCTCCAAATGAAGGTTAATGTGACATGTAAATTTTGAGTGGCTTTAATGAAAAATATTAAAGCAGACACTCCAGTTCTTCATGCAGCCAACTTGTATTCTGAGCTGGTAATGATCCCACTGAGACCTCTGTTACCAGGCAACATCCCAGGACCCAAACCTACATGATGATTTTATCCAATCACAAAGTACTTTTAGAATACACAAAGACTTCTGGAACTGTTCATGAGCCCATGCAGTGATCTCCACCACAGAATCATGTCTGTTTTTGATGCAATGCTTCCTGAAGACCACATGATCACAGAACCACAGGATCCTAGAAACAATTGGACCACAGGATAATTGGATCACAGGACCACAGGATCACTGGATCATAAAAACAGTTGGACCATAGGATCACAGAACCACTGGTTCACAGGAACACAGGACCATAAGATCATAGGCTCAGTAGATAACAGAACCATGGGATCATAGGATCACTGGATCATAGGACCACAGGGTCAGAGGATCACAGATTATAGAACCATTGGATTACAGGACCATAGGATCACAGATTACAGAACAATTGAACACAGGATCAAAGGGCTACAGAGCCACTGGATCACAGCACCCTAGGGTCACAGGGTCATATAATTACAGAATCACATAACTACAGGAACACAGGATCATAGAATCATAGGACACAGAACTACAAGATCACAGAACCGGACCACAGTAGTACAAGACCACAGACCCACAGGATCATAGGATTACTGGATCACAGGATCACTGAGTCACAGAATACAGAACAGGACTGTGGACATCTAATATTGATGTTTGAATTTGTCCCTTGCACATGGAGGTTGCTCCAGATTCTGTGAGTCTTTAGGTGTTTTGAAATTCTGTACATAAGATAGTCAAAATCTTCACAATTTTATTCTAAAGACTTTTATTCAGATAAACTGTTTCCTAATTTGCAAACATAGTTTTTCTCACACAGGTGAACCTCTGCCTCCTTTAGTTTCTCTTTTTCTACCCAGTCATGTCACTGACCTGTTGATAATTAACCTAATTAAATGCAGATTTTTCCTCCAGGTTCTTCTTCCATTTAAAAACCAATTTACTTTTTTATTCCCCACTTACTTTTTACAGACTTTTGTTGCCTATGACCCAATTTGTCCTAGATGTGTTGCTGCATTCAAATTCTAAATGAGCAAATAAATGTAATTGAATGAGAAAATGTCTCACTTTCACCATTTTAAAGCAAGAAACAATAAAATGTTGGTTTATGGGATCTGAAAATCATTGGATTCCATTGTTGTTTTCATTTGACATGGTGTCTTAACTTTTTTGGTAGTAAATCAAAAGAAAAAATTGATTCCCAGTTGTTTTGAGGATGTAAAGAATTGTATTTCCTTGCACCAACAGATCTACGTACGAGACCACTGTTGAGTGCTCTTTGTGTTTTGATTATAGGTTTAACTCGAGGTTGATGCTATGGCCACATGTTCAGATCAACTCACGATGTAACTATAGCAACTGCAGCCCAGAGCACAGGGGGAAGGTAGCTATGAATGCTTCACCTCTCGCTGCTGCTGCTGACAGAGCCAGGTGACAGTTACTGGCTGCCATGGCGACAGGCCCACTGTGTTCCTCAATATGCTCATCACAACTGACTCAGCTCTTTTAAAGAAGATTGAAACACATCAGTCTCATCATAGATGTTTGGGTGTGATTGTTTCTGTCAAGTGTGTAAATGAAGTAAATATTGCAGTTCCCAGGACGTTCTCTGTCACTTTATTAAATGTTGGTGGCACTTTATTCCACCTGCACAACGTAGGTGTCCATAAATCTAAAAGTGTCTGCTCAAAAATTATGAAAAATAGAAATTGGGCAGCAGTAGGTTCCTTCAACCAGTGATGGCCTTCTCATGTCTCTAACAGTGAAAAACAAGATGAATAAGTGAAAATGACCTTGTTTCAAATGGAATTATTGAGAAAAATCTAAAGACAGGAAGAAAAACAAATCCAATAGCTGGTGGGATGTTGGAAGTGTAACAGAGAGAAACAAGAGGTTGAGTCCTTCAGACATCTTCATGAGATGATGACTTTACACGCAGCATCAGTAGAAGTGAAATCTCTCGGCAGACACCTTGGATGGAAATTCCCCGTCAGGTTTCCAGTATCTAGGCGTAGAGAGGCTCCTTCACAGCAACATGTCCAGGATGACACTGCCTGTTGTTAACGTGACTATAATTACTGGACAAACCTTCTGTGATGTCATCAACATTGTTCTGAAGAACATTGTTGATGCTTCTCATAGTGCATGGACCCAGGTTGTAACAGCCCTGGAAATCAACTAGAACAAACCCACCTCATGTCAACAACAATCACATTGACTATTTTAGCTTAGCTAACGTGGCTGTGATGCTTACTAATATTATTTTATAAATACTCTGATCAAATGTATTCAAACATCCTCATTTTAAAAAAAGTGTTGTTACCGAAATGACATCTGAAATAAGAGCTGCCAGAGCTGAAACCAGGACTGGTAGAACCGAATCCCGGGCCACTGGGCCTGCAGCTAGTCAGGTTAGACCTGTTGTTGTTGGCTACATCTATTGACCCAAATGGAGGTTGAAATGAACTTTTGCTTGGAAGGATCCTGAAATGATCCCTTCTTCAGCTGATCTACACTGGAGAAGATACCGATTTGCCAGCGAACATTTGCAAAAGGACTTCCTGTTTTAAATATCATTTCAGTAACAAAATGAGTGAATGTGGTGGCCGCTCTCTATTGGCTGAACCAGCTGCTAATGAAAAGACCACATCCCCAACTATACCAAACCGGCCCTATTAGTTATATCCAAAAGTTTAAAGCCTTATATTAAAGGCAGAGAGGGTGTTTGTGTTTAAAATTAAAGTGAAGCCTTGATTAAAACCCCACATCACCAGTGGTGTCCTTTCATGTTGTCATCTTGTTCCAACTCACAGAGCCCCTCAGATCTATCTGATGTCTTTATTCTCATTAGCTTCAGTCTGCAGCACCAGCAGGTTTATATGGAAGGCACATGTTCTTTGTTCTGGATGAGTTATGCAATTATCACACACATGCACACAGACACACACACACACAGACACACACACACACACAGACACACACACACACACACACACACACACACACACACACACACACACACACACACACACA
>JAOWBL010002350.1:0-13827 GCA_028564865.1 Zenarchopterus dispar
GTTTAAATCTACTTTTAAATGTTCTTTTTTTTAAAGTCTGTTTAATGTGTCTTCAAAGTTTTATGTTAATAGTGTGTGGAGGGGTGGGGGAAGCTGTAACTTTGAAAAGACTTTTTTTTTTTAAAAAAAGAGGAGTGAATAGAAAGAGGAGTGAAGCAGGAATCAGACCAGTCTGAGTGTTTCTCCAAAGAGCAAGTGTGAAAAGACGAAGACAAAAGAGCATGAAAGGACGGAGGAGAAAAAAACGAAGACCAAGAGAAGCAGCGGGGGCGAGAGACCTCCTGAATGAACAGAAAACAAGAGGAGAGAGAGAGAGACGCTGATGGACAGAAGAGGGGGGGTGAGAAGAAAAGAAAGAGCACGCCGAGTTTAACTGAGCTTATACAAAATAGTTATTCACAGTTTACACAAAGTTTACACAAAATAAAGAAGTAACTTTAGGTAATTTAATGGAGTAAACAAATAAACAAGTCGAACAGGTTGGTGATTCCTCTGAATTCATCAGCAGACTCGTCTTGAGTCCACCACAGGTACAAATATTTAAAATAAAGACGATTCAGAGACGCGTGGCGGAGGTAAAACACCGTCCACGGGTCTGAGGTGGATCCACAACAGGACGTCCCGGATAAACGAGACGAGCGACCACGCACGACAACGGTGACGGGACGTCATTTCTGCGACCTCTAACAGGACAGGTGAGCTACGATAACATAAACATACAAAGGTGAATTCAGCGGGAGTGGTTTATACTCTCTTCCAGTAACCTCAACGTTGCAGAGAGTCTGACCAATACCAGAGTCCAATAAAAACATAAATAAAACAAAAAGAAATAAAGTCAAGTTAATTTGTTTTCTGACGGTTCAGAGTTTTTAAACATTTTTTTTAGTGACAGCCTTTCTTCTTCTTCTTCAGCATTTTTCTTTCCTTCATGTGATCAAGCTGATGTTCCCGGTCTTTACATCTGTTAAAACCTCCACAGAGGTGCCAAAAGTATTCACATTATGTACTTAAGTAAAAGTATGGATACTTAGGTGGAAAAAATACAGATTCACCTTGTTTACTCTAGTAAAAGTAAGAAAGTACAGGGTCTGAAATGTGCTTCAGTAAAAAAGTAAAAATGTTTGCCAATGATACAAAAATTCAGACACAAAAAGCAGGAAATTCTTCTTTTCAGAGCTTTTACAGGGAAAAAAAAAATCACTGGACACAATCAGTTTACAGGCCTGGTTTGATAATATAAGAAGTAGAAAGTACAGATCTTTTGTGTTTAAGCGTAGCAAGTAAAAGTAAAAAGTCTTCAGAAGAATAAATACTCAGGTAAAGTATGTGTAACTGAAAAATCTACTCAGTTTGTACTTCCAGCTGCTGTTTGTGTTTGTGAGCGGGTTTTAACTTCGAGCGCTGCTCGTTTCTGGAGTGAAGAGCAGCTACGAGGCAAATGAGAACGGTTTAAAATATTTATGAAACAATCATTATTTTCTTATATGTTAATGTCAAACTGAATAATTCTGACCGATTCTTTGGCCTGACGACGGGTGGCATCATGTCCTTGACGAGAAAAGATGAGGTTCTGGCCACATTCATTCAACCGTTTCTTCACACGATCTTATAATTTAACACCTGATTTCATCTTCTCTAAAACCATTAGTTGTTTTTAAAAATATATTTATGTATCTCTTCAATTCATCATTGTTAAATCTTTTCCAGCGAGTTAATAATAAGGATGCGTGGTCCAGACTTCTTCTTCCATGTCCCTGTGAAAGTGCCGCAGTCCTCAAACCAAAGCCCGTATCCAAGGACCGATTGATTGGCTGCCGTCAAGCACATTTCCACCATTTTTGATCGAGTAAATAAGCTCACAGCTGATCACTGTAATCGACTTGAAATTAATCACAATCACAAAACGCGATGATATAAATCGCCCGGCCCTACCGCACACTCACTCGACTTCCCTCGAGTTATTCACGTCTTTTATGTCAAGTCGTCATCACGGAGGTTGAAGAAAGCAACGAGCCTGATTTGATAATGTAAGAAGTAGAAATTACAGATTTTTTGTGTTTAAACGTAGCGAGTAAAAATAAAAAAAAGTCTTGAGACGAATAAATACTCAAGTAAAGTACGTACAACTGAAAACTCTACTCACGTACAGTCACAAAGTATTTGTACTTCCAGCTGCTGTGTTTAGGGAGTCACATGACAGGCGTTAGTCGGGGTGTGTGGTATCATGTGTTCGTCATATAGGGTGGAGTGTGTGGGCATGTGTAGATGTCTATGTGTTTGAGAAATGTGTGAAATGTGATTCCCTGAATGTCTGAACGAGGTCCGTCCAACCCTGAAGGCACATCAGTTTTATATTAGACACACCTCGAAGTGCTCGTGTCTCCACGATCATACCACAATACTCCTGATTATTCAGTTAACAGTTATCTTTACACTGTAAAAGCAGTAAAATTATAAGAAAGCAGCCTGAATATGCTCATCTCTGACGGGAGGTTGTTCAAGAGCGTCACACAGGTCAAGTTTTAGGACCAAAGACATTTCTGCACACTAGATATGCAGACAGTGATGCATAAACAGACGGACCGTCAGACGACCTTTAAATAATAATAAAATAAAATCCCAGAAAGCAGACGACACCCGGGACGTCAACAAGGGTGGGAGGATGAATAGTGCAGTGAGAAATCACTGCAGAAACGTTTTTATCCTGGTTTCCTTCTGCAACGACGACGCAAACCAGGACCGAATTAAAGTACCATCAGACCACGGTCCTCTCTAAATAAATAAATAAATAAAAATCCCAGTTTAAAGGCTCCTAAAGACCAAAGTGGAAGCTGCGTCAGCATCTGCTCACAGACAGCGAGTCGCCGTCACCGAACCAGCCGGGCGTTGCCGTTCGCTCCGACGCAGCACCTCCCACTCGATGCATGAACACCAACTGTGCAGCGTGATCACCTCGAATGTGCACGTCTCAGAGAGGCGTGAACGTCCACGCAGGATGTCGACGTGTTAAAAAAAAAAAAAAAAAAAAAGGCGCTTCAGTCCAGCTGCTTGTTCTTCTCTAAACAATCAACATCTGCAGGACAAAAACCAGCACTAACGACCTAATCGGACTTTTTTTGTTTTGTTTTTTTGTGACTCTACCTGTAAGTGTTTGGTAAAGTTATTAAAAATCAAACACGCCGTCTGCTTCAGGTTTATTTTATTGTCGTTTTCCTCTTCAGTTCTGGAGGGTTCTGAGTAAATCACCGACCCTCCAGTACCTCCAGCGGGTCACCGGAGTCTTCTCTCCTCTGGAAGTCTTCATCTGGTTCTGGTCACATGACTCAGGGTGCAGACGGTTTGGACCTTGAGTCATGTGACCACTTTGAACTGAAATAAAACCGCTGGATGAAAGACGCAACAAGAACCAGGAGAAGGAAGGATTATTACGTTTAAATTAAGTTACAACTCATCAAAAATAAAACAGTTTTTATATCTGAAAAAAAAAAAAATTCTTTCACGGGTTTGACCCATTTTTAATTAAGTCCTGTGATTAATCAATACATTTAAACGGCCTCCAGGATCAATCACTGCGTCAGTGATTGATCCTGGATCAGGAGAGCGGGACGTTTTTACTGGATCTCTGATCCACAGTGGGAGGTAGGATCTCGTCAAGTGATTTCCCTTTAACTGCCGTTTTATGACGTTTCCAGTAAAAGATTGTGATCAAAATTAGGGGACATGGAGGACTCCCAAACATTAAACCTCTTTTAATTACACTAACCCCTCTAAAGTATCCTGTAAATAAATCAATTATATGCTCGTCTTAAATTCTAGGAAAATCACTGCTAAATCAATGCCGAGCCACCTCCGCTCAGCCGGCATGAATTACTAAACGAAAGCAGCTTTTTCTGCATCAATTATCATCTAAAATCCACCAAAGTGGAATTCGAGGAAAATGTTGATTAATTTAATTTAAAACAAATGTTGATTACACATGTCCTATTACATTTCTTTACAGATTGCTTAGAAAGCAGCAGAAAGATTTAAAAGTAGCTGTTTTGAATAGAGCTGATTTAATTTTTTGTCGTTTTTGTGGAAGAAATTCATTCAGAAAAAGGATTTACTTTTTCAAATGAGCCTCATAAAATCCTAAACTGTAGAAATCAGTTTTTAAAACTGTGAATTACCAGAAAAATGCACTAAATCTATAATAATAATAATAACAGGAATGCAGTCAAAGAATAAATCATAAAAAATGGATGGAAACCCTTCTAAGAGCAGAGCTACACCCCCCCCATCCCTTCCCCCCTTCAACCAGCACACAGGTGTGCTGGGGTGGGGGGTCCGACCCCATCTCTGATCTACCAGCTGTCAGACTCCACCCCTGGCGTGGCCATGAATAATGGAGGTCGCAGTGCATGCTGGGAACCATTAAACCCACAAAGGCCGAGTCTCGTTACAGCTGAATTCATAATGCCACGCTGGTTTTTCCTTCAGTGAACCTAAACGCCTCAAGATGTTTCCTTTGTTGGACCGACTGATCCAGGGATCTGCTAGTCCGAAAACTAATCGGCAACATATGTACCAACTGCATTTTAAAAAAAACAAAAAAAAAACCGGTCAAATTACCTGAATAAGAGAAGTTATAATTACATAACCACATTATGACCCATCCCAGAAGCGGGCCGATGGAGCACCTGGCGGGTCGGGCTCACCTGTTAAAGCCGTGTCTGGGTCGCTCCTCTCCGGGACGGCGGACGGACTCGACCTGCGGCCTGGACGGGGACACGGAGACAGCCGTTAGGACACAGAGGTCATCACATCGTCAAAACAACTCCACCTGCTAATAAAAGGATGCTGGGAAAAGTCGGCACAATCGAGGTCGTCTGTCAGCGCCGTTATTAATAAAGTTTTCTTTTTCCGTCGTCAGACACGTGCACGAGCATGAAACGGACCAGCAGCGGTTCGCGACCTTGACTGAAACATCTCTGCGGTCCATCACCGGATCCGTGGTCGTCCTTCAAGGTTTGGTCCAATCTTTGGTTTTATTAACGTAAAACTGTAAAGTTCTGACTGATCCGGTTAGAAACAGCAGGAGGGAGAAAAATGGAACCAGACAGATCTTTAGATATCAATAAATTAACTCAAACATTTAAGAAGAACCGGGCCTTTTCTTCGGCCCGTCTCCTCGGTCATAATTCACAGATTTAACACGTTTAAATATTTCCTGAACCTGAAAAGGCCGAGACAGAACCGGATTCAACAGAACCGGATTCAACGGAACTGGATTCAACAGAACCAGATTCAACAACCAGCAGGGACGGCTAGTACGGGACCAGTCCCACCCCCACGGTGTCGTCTCTCCTTCCCACTGCTATTTCAGCCGTTATGGTCCCCGACGCCATTTTTTTTCCTCTCTCTCTAAGCGGGTTCAGTTTGTGATGCGCCTCCGTCGAGGAATCCAAGATGGCTACCTCGGCGGTTTCTTACGTCAGTTTCAGAAGTTTGCCTCGTCCTCCACAAGTGCTCGGAGGAACTGTGGTGATTGTTTGCGTTTCTCTGTTTAGGTTGTCGCGTCATGTGACCACAACACTCAGCGTCCTGCAGTGATCCAAAACCTTCACAAGGATTATTGATTATTAGCGATGTCCCGATCCGATCAGGTGATCAGAAACCGAGGCTGATCGGGCGGACATGATTTACTAAATTACTTTATTTAATTATATACTTTATTTGATGTACATCAATAGGTTTCACCGCACTGGCAGTTTCTCCGGCGGGGATTATGGGTGACCTTTAACCTTTAAGGTCAGTGTTGCCAAACTGGCAAGTTTTGACTCTTTTAGCCACTTTTTTAAAAAAAAGAAAAAAAAGCAACCAGCGACTCATTTTCAGGTGTTATTGAAGACTTTTGTGGACTAACTTGAAGGTTCGTATCATCTCGCTGCCATGGACGTCCTCTCAGTCCAAGCAGGAGACGTTCACGTAATAATAATAACAATAGTAAACAATAATTATTATTATTATTCATACATAATTCTGACAACGGAGGAGGGTTGGAATTGAGACATAAAAAACAGAAATTCACAAATAAAAAGTTTCTTTTAGTTTGTGTTTTTCTCTCTCCCATGACTTTATTCTTCTCTTCTGCATCATTTATTACAATTACATATAAATTGTAAAGCTAATAAACATTTTTCTTGCTGAGGAGTTGACAACGCTGACGTAAACGTGGAGCAAACTTAAAACGGACTCGTCTGCATTTCCCAAAAGTCTGAAATTTGGAAATATTTCAAACTGAATGCAGCTTCTGCTGTTTTGGGGTTTGGTTGTTTTTATTTTTACATTTTAAATTTTATTTATTTATTTATTTATTTGGATTGCAACTCGGTATCAACAGATACATAAAATCAAATCCGGTGCAAAAAGAAAAGTGATTGAGACACGTCTGAAATTATGTCTAGAAGCTCGCCAGAAAAAAAAAAAAAACTTTTAAGAGAATATTCAACATTTCTGAAAGATTTTAAATAAATTTGTATCAGTGAGGATGAGGCAGACACTTTATTTATTTATTGATGTTATTCCCTCCCCCCACTGAGGTCCACACATCCTGTGACACAGACAAACAGAGGCGTCTCATAAGTGAAGTCGAAGCCATGTATGTGTGTGTGTGTGCACGTGCACGTGAGTGTGAACAGCGTGACGGGGAGAACAAACACAAACGGGGCGGGAACCCAGGAAGCGTCGGCTCTGCAGCTGTCCACAGCTTCACACCTGACTGCGAGGAAGCGCACGCACGTGCACGGATTTGAACACCTGACAGCCAGACGCGTGTGCACGTGCAGCTTTAACGGTTACATCTTATTAAGCTGCTTCTCGAGCCTAATTACTGCAGGTGGACGCAGTCAGGACGTGGCCACCTGTGAACGCCCTGCTACCTGTGTTGTTTACACATGTTTACAGCCCGGAGGACACCTGGACCGCCTTGACCTTTCCTAACCGTAAATCCAACTCAAGATACAGACGAAGACCTCAGCTTCTGGAGGACTCATCTGGACTATTTAATAAAAATAAAAAATAAAAAAAATCTTTGTCTGTTAAAGCAGGAGGAGACATTTCAGGGCTGTTAGAGACAGAAGACTAACTAACCATCACGGTTTACGTAAGAAATACTCCGAGTGTCAGAGTTTAGCCGTAAATCAGTCAGATCCAGCAGCAAGCAGCAGCCTGGAGGTACAGGATGTTCTTCACCGCTTCAACGAGCCATAACAAAGTCTGCGGTCCGGTTAAGCTTCAAGATCTGGCCAGAAGTCGTAGTCTCTGCCGTCAGACCACGGGAGCCTTTTCCTACCCCCCCCCCCCCCCCCCCCCCCCCCCCCCCCCCCCCCCCCCCCCCATCACCTCCACAACGCAGGAACTGAGGAGCATCATCCAGGGGGATCACCTGTGATCTACCTGGTTTAAGCGAGTGATGACACCTGAGATTAAAGAAACAGTCTGGAAACACTGGTAAAACCACACCCAAAGGAAAAAAAGGCATCTCGTCTTTCCTGTTACCACCAGCAACCCCCTCCGCCCCCCAAGAACTGGTCCAAAGGTGGTCCAAAAGCAGCCATCTGTCTATATTAGGAAAGTTAGGGGACAAATTTAAGTTTCTTGGCCGTCAAATCCAGGCTCTACTACGTCTCGACGCATCCTGACTGTAGATATGTCACCATTAGAGGTTCACGTTCGTCAAGGTAATGTCTCCGTAACACTTCAATGATCTGGAGTGATTCCTCCACCCAAAAAAAAGACCAGCGAGTCACGTGACGGTAGGAGTCCAGGTACGGGTTATGTTTCATGGCGATAAAATTACGGTTGATCTCGATGATAAGACTCGACTGTTTTCACTCGATATGGACGAGATCTTCCAGCCAATCACGCGGCTAATGACGCTAATCAGGAAAGATCGTGTTTAAAAAAATGTAACACCTGTGTTTTTAAATCAGGAAAAAAAAAAAAAAAAATTGCGATATCGACCAATATAAGAAACAAAATCCTGTTAAGTTCCTACGCTTCTTTATAAGGGAAAAGACGAGAGTACATCAAATGTTCATGACAATCTGAAAGTGGAAAAACGTTTCCTCACATATTTGTTGGAAATTACACGAGTACCATGTAAGGGCGCTTTTATATTATATTTGTAGTTTTAGGCTCAATTTAATGGTTGCTGAGTTTGTCGAGGAGGTAGTCATCAATCGGGAGAGGAGTTGTGAGTCGGCACTTGATCCCCAAGTCTGAACGACTCGAAGACTCGGTGGAGACGATCACTCCGAGTCACGGAGCCAGAAAGCTCACCTCGGACCATTTTTAAATGATCAACTCATCTTTCTCACATGATTACAGTCGGGAAAATCCTGGTTAGAAATAAAAAAAAAAAACAATTCTTTAGTCTTAGAGAAAAAAAATAGATATTAATTCCAATTTAATTAAATAATACATAAAATATCAGGTTCAATGTGCGTATATATTTTTCACCATTTTACCCAGTTTGACTAAAAATTGAATATTTCTGGGTTTTTAATTTGGCTTGTTGAATTAAACTAAAATAAAAACCTTTGGACAGTAGAGAAATGTGAATTAAAGTAACTTATTTCAGCAAAGACCAAACTTTATTTGTATTAAACACACATACAAAATATATATTTAATTATTACATCTTTATTATTGGATGAACCAAATTGATGACTCAGTAAAACTAGAAAAAAAATTATCAAAAGATAATAATATTAAATAATTTTATCAAGTTTTTACATCCCTTGTTTATCAGCTGGGGCGTCACCTGTCACCTTCATCAACATTAGCGCCAAATGAGCTTTGTCTAATGAAATTAAGACTGAAACGCCAACAACTAAGACAACATAAAGATCAGTCGGGGAATCCAACATGCTGCTCTTTAAACCGGCTTTGTGTCCGATAGCTGCCATCTTTTTTTTCTTTTTTTAAACATGTACAGGGTTAACTCGTTTCATGGCTGCAAGGCGAATTATTCCTGCTGAGCACGCTGATAAATGCTGGATACTCAGCAGCAGCTAGTAGAGACACACATTAAATCAAAAAAAAAAAAGCATGACACTATAAATCCAATACTTAATTACTGGAAGGCTTGGAAAAAAAAAAGGGGGAGGGCATTATTTCGAGTCTTGAGCTTGGAAAGTTATCACCGTGAGCTCAGCTTGATTCATTTTAATTGCTCAGCTGAATGTGTTCTTCATTGATTGTTTTCTGCACAAATGGAAAAAAAATATATAGTTTCCCTGAGGTCATGTAGAGTGCTTAACAGTTTGTTTGTTTATTAGCTGTAATATATAAAATAAGAGAGGTTATTTATTACACATAAAAGACGGCTCATTTTTTTTGATTTTGTATTGATTCTGTAAAAGAATACTAATGCAAAGATGATTTCATTTTTACAATAATTAGATGATGTTTTTAAGAAGAGAGAGGGTGCATGTAGAGGTCAAGCTGACAGGCTTGAGGGGGGAGGGAGGGGTAGGGCGGGGGGGGGGGGGGGGGGGGGGGGGGGGGGGGGGGGGGGGGGGGGGGGGGGGGGGGGGGTGTCGTTTCTGTCCTGTTGAAAAGGGAGGTGAGAACACAACATGAAACATCCCCCTGGGTGATGAGAGCGACGGATCTGAGAGGGAAGGGAAGACATGAGGATGGGAAGACTCTGAAGTCCTCCGAGTCGGGAGATAAAACTTTCCCTTTATTTGATCGTCTCGACTCCGAGTTTTGAATGAGCTGCAACAACCTCCGGTCCAGACCGTTCGAGGTGGGACTTTGGTGAGAGTCCAGTTAAATGAAAGATCTGAAGGAAAATGAAGCTTCAAACCCAACAGCTGACGTAGTCACATCAACATCTGTGGGGAAGATCTGACACCCAACTGAAACACATACAACAGCTCTCTCCGATCAATATAAATAATCAATAGTGAGGAATAGGACGTCTTTCTCCTGGTGATATAAGTAAGTTGTATTTTTTTTTTTTTTTTAAATGGAGCTGGGATCAACTGTGTGTCACTTTAATCACGGCCATACGAACATAAATATGATGCTTAAATATGAAAAAATGTGTTTGGAGAATAATTCAGCTCTGATAATTAACTTTAAAAAGAATTTCTTTTGACTCAGCGGTAACAGATAAAACTTCTCTTCTTCAGGAGAGACAACTCAGCAAGAAATGAGAACTGTTTAATATTTAACATCACCAGTCAGAGTCCCTTTTCAGTGAGTTTAATTCTCATTTATCTCATCATTAACCACAGTCATTACGTCAGGTGACTTGAAAATCAGCCTAAAATCTTCTTTTTCCTACATTAACCCAAAGTAGCTTTTTTGTTTAAATATATGTATATTTTTTTTAATAAAAATCTCACTCGTGTCGTCAGATCTCGGGCCTTCAGTTATCAGGATCTTCTCTGGTGGAACCACCTTGAGATAAGTCTTAAAACGGGTGACGCTGAACCAACCCCTCAGTTAACCTGCTCTAGACTGCTTGGGGACTTCCCATGATGCTCTGGGCACCTCTCTTAAGTCTACATCCAGGTAGATGCTGATGTTTACTTCACGTGTTCCTGTCTCCAGCCCTCAGAACTGGTCCGTGGCAGATGAACGTCCTCCGAGCCTGGTCCAGCTGGGTGCGTCTTCCCATGAAAGGTTCGTTTATAAAGTTAATTTATGTTTATGTGAAACAACGATGCACACAGCCTACCTAACTACCGGACCTACGTCGGAGCTCTGGTTACACAGTATTACAGCAACCTCGAAAGGAGTAACAGCAGTTAAGACGCAGAAGGAAAAAAAATACAATGTTTTTCTTTGTACAAGGTGCAGACATGATGTTCAGGAGGCTCACGGGGACACGCCCACCACATGTCAATCAAAGTTAGCTTTGGCTCCTTCAGCCGAAAAATCTGCTGAAATCCATTTAATATATTGACTCAATGGCAAAAATCAAATATGTCCATCACATTTAGCCGATGCCGGATGAGGAAGTGATAACTACTAGCCATTGGCTGATCCGACTGTCACTCACATCAAAATAAATTAAACGCTTTCTATGACCTCTCCTGGCTTGGTACAAAAAAAATTCAGAGTTGTTGTGGACGTGAGACCAAAACGGGCTGTAAATATGTTTATTTCTGCTCTAAAGTCGGACATTTTGAGATCGACTCACTTTCGTAGCCACCCCCTAGTGGTCAGTCGTGGAACTGCAATGAACCCGTAGTACCACAGGGCAGAAGTTAAAAGCTCGACTTTATTTAACCGGCACTGAAATCAACATTTCGAGGTTGTTTTTGTTGTCAGCTGGTGTGTAGAAGAGAGTTCCTGCTGACTGGTTGTCAAATACTTATAAATGAGCCAACTGTCTACGTAAACAAACACGCCAGCTTCCCTCATGTTAGTCTGAAATGTTTTTAAAAAGTGGGTCAAAGAGGAAGAAAACGAGAGGATCCCCCTCTGCCAAGAGCAGAAGAGAAGAATATACAACTAAACGCATGAAACAAAACAAGAGACTTCCCTTGTTTGACAGTTGGGAGAGATGAAGGGGTATTTATAGATAATAGTGTTACAGTTGCTTCACCGAGTACGTCACACAGGCTGAAGGAAAGGAGAAAACGAGAAAGGGCTGAAGTGGAAACAAAAAAAAAAAAGGAGAGTGAAAAAGGATATGAAGCTTAAAACCGAGATTAAGGGATGAAGAGCTGGAGAAAAGATGCAACAGACGAGGAGGAGGATCTCTGGAGAATATATACGTATGGAAAAGAAGATAGACGAGTGGAAACAAAAAAAACGAGAGGATGAAAAAAGGAGGTGGAGCAGGGAGAGGGGGAAAAAAAGTGAGGGGAACTAAAGAAAAGAGACCATCTGTCTTGGTATTATGGAAGTGTTTTGGCTGGCTGATATCTGTAAAAATGATATCATGATGTTGGTATTTGAAAATATCAGGATACACCGCGGGAACTCCCCCTCTTTCCCACTCAGGAAAAAAAAAAAGCCCAGACAGAGAAAAGACACACAGTATTATTAGTATTATTATGTTGCATTACTGCTACAGTCTGATCTGATCTCTGAAAAACCCCTCGAACACGCTCCAAGTTGAGCCCTGAAACCGACAGCCGTTTCCGTTATTGATTAACCTGCTGATCATTGGGTCAAAGCAAATCTGCTGTCTTTATTGTGCTCTAAGAAGTTATTACTCGGTAAACAACTAAACTGGCATGACGGCGCGTTAATGTGTTCGAACGTGGACGTATTTATCTGTCTAGAGGTCACCAGTGATCAAAGTATTACTGCAAATAAATGCAGCAGGTATACTTCACACTTCAGCTTTGTAAACATAACATTTATTCATTTGTTTGTGTTTTAAACTAAATAACTTGGAAAGTGTGTTTTTGTGCTCGTTGCTGCCCATCTTGGCCAGGACTCCCTTGAAAGAGAGATGTATGATCAATTGATTTTCGTGGTTAAATTAAAAGAAAAAAAAACACGTCAAATTGATTGATATTCTGAAAGGAATCTAAAAATTAGGACTATTAACAAGTAAACTTTTAACGTCTCACTAGAACTAGAAATGGGACTGATCGGTTCCCGTATCAATACTGATGTAACTCACTGATCGGTAATCAGAATGATGGGGAAAAACCCGTCAGGATTTTTTTTTTTTTTGCAGTAGACGACACATTGTTATTTTTAACTTATTTAAAAAGGGTTACTCTTTAAATATCAGGATGCACCTCGTTTCTGCTGGGTTTCCCGGTCCCGTCCTCTGCTTGTCCGATAGCAGGAACCCTGCTCAGATACCTGCTCCATTTTTCCAGGATCCGGCGTCGTAAATTACTGGACGTTGGATCCGGCCACATTAACTTTTCAAAAGTTCAGCATAACAATTCTTAAATCTAAAACATTTACTGTAGGAGGAAGGTGTTTCTCTTACACTGAGCAGAACCTTAACCGCACCTTTGGGCAGTGGGTCAGCAGACACCGGGTCAGAACCGGCTTGTTCTTCGTTCCTGAACTTCTGATTTATTTCACAATCGTTTCTGAAAGCTGCTGCTGTTCTGATAGTTTTTATGAAAAAGATCCAACGTCTTCGTAGAAAGATCCAAATCCCCGGTTTCATTGGACCAAATCTTCAAACCTAAACCTTCCAAAGACTTACATTTGAGTCTGCAGATAAAAATAAAAACTGTTATATTTGATTAGATCGAATCATTAAGACACAGATTGAGTGAAACAACCCACTCAGATAAAGTTAGTCCAGACGGGATTAACGGGGTTACGCCAGGTTCAACTCAAGGTTTCCAGTGTCACAAAGCTGCTTCCCTTCGTCTCGAGGTAAATCTCCATGACAACCCATGTTGTAACCAAGTGGTAAAATAAGAGGAAAAAATACCATCCAATGATTTAATAAGAAAAAATTAAAAATACATTTGGACAGGATAAAATGAGCGAGTGTATGTCCTCTCTTCAAAAAGTCATAGAACGTTTAATCTATTTGATTTTTACTTTTACTGCTTATGTAACAAAACAAACACTTATTTTAAAGCTTTTTCCTGCTGACTTGTACGAGGGCAGACGAGACACAGGTGCAAACAATCAGGACAGACAAGACACAGGGGCAAACAACCAGGACAGACGAGACACAGGGGCAAACAATCAGGACAGACAAGACACAGGTGCAAACAATCAGGACAGACAAGACACAGGGTCAAACAATCAGGCCAGACAAGACACAGGGTCAAACAATCAGGACAGACAAGACACAGGGTCAAACAATCAGGCCAGACGAGACACAGGGCC
>JAOWBL010002351.1:1203-13821 GCA_028564865.1 Zenarchopterus dispar
TTTGTTTCTTAAATGTGCAACTTACATTGTAGAAAAACGGTCTAGAATGACAAAAGTAAGTTAATTCAGTTTAACTTCAATTCGTTTCAGTTGACTTTACTTGAATTGCACCAATTAGTCGTCTCAAGGCATTTTACACAGAAAGAAATCAAAGTTCAGTCAAATATAACTCCTTGTAATCAAATCCATTAAAATGTAATTTATTATTTGATTAAAATTCTTAATAAAATAATAAAAAATGTTAAATAATGTCTGTTCTATTCTATTCCATTCTGCTCTATACTATAGTATACTATATTATACCATACTATACTATAGTATACTACACTATACTATCCTATTATAATCTATACTATACTATACTGTACTATACTATTATATTGTGCTCTATACTATATTATACAATACTATACCATACTATTCTATTTTATTGTGCTCTATACTATACTACACTATACTATACTGTACTTTACTATACTATACTATTTATACTGAACTGATATTATTAACAGCGTTCTTGATAGTCTCATCACTATAAACAATAAGGTAAATTTCCAGAACATGTTAAGCTCATCTTATATGCGAGATAAAGTTTCTTGTCTGGGTTTGAACACATTGTTTTCACATCAGACATCCTTCCCCCCCTTTTTTTTTTCTCAAAAACTTTACAAAATTTTAAAAAATTACATGCTTTTAGAAGTTTTTTCTTTCTCCACTTGAGTTCTAAAAGAAAATGTAATAATAAAATAAAAATAATCAAACTACTTAACTGTGATTTTTATTTTAATTGGTAATTCTTGAGCCTCTATTTATTGATTTGTACTCTTAATTTTATTCTTTTTTTATCGGCGTTAACCGTCTTGGCTTTTTACCCTTTTTGTGTACTTTTATTCTTAAGTGTTTTTTATATTTTTTTTCTCTCTCTTATTAATTTCACACTGACATGACACGACTCTGGCACTTTCACTGTGGATGTCTGTGAACTGAGTGGAATTACTGAGTTTATCTGCTGACTTTGATGTTTGTTCATGTTTTTACCTGAACAACTCAGTCCAAAGAAACGTCCCTTCAAGGGACTAATAACGTTTTCTGATTCTGATTAAACATATTAACATTAATATTAGACTGAATAAGATCATGTTTTCTCAACTTTTGGCCGAGGCGTTTTTGTGAAATTGTGAAATTAATACTTTGACAAGGGACTAAAAGCCTCATCAGGGCATCAACGTAGTAAATAAACAAAAAAATAAACAAAAATTAAAGTAGTAACGACCCACTAAATTATATTTTCTTATTTTTAGATCATTGACAGAAACTAAAGAATATACCCAAACTCAATAAAAGGGCCTCTGATTCTATCACCATAGAAACGTAAATCAAAATGGAGGTGGGAGGAGGGACGACCTTTATGAAAAAAAGAAAACAAACAAATATAAGCAAGGGCGTCCTTTGATAAACTATATTTGGGTTCTTATAGATGAGGTCTGTAGTTTGATAACTTGGCCAGAACAAACACAGAGTCACGCTTGTGAAGATGATGGTGGTTCCCGCTCAGCTGAGGTTTTAATCAGTGACAGGAACCAGACGCCGGCGTTTCATCCAAACACACCTCCCCAACCCAGGAACAGCACCAGCTGTGGTCTGGGCCTCTTGTCCCCATATTTGGTACCAAAGAATATGACAAAATGAGCTCAGATGGATTATTTTTCTTCATTTATAAACAGGACAGAAAGTCTTGGCTTGTGTTTGAACCGCCACCAAACGGGGAAAAAAAATCTTTTTTTTTTTCTTCCCAGAATCCAAATATCAAAGATATTTGATTTTAACAGAAAAAAGTCTTGTACAGATAAACGGATTTGATGTTATTTTATGGAGATTAAGCCATTTCGCTTTTTTTTATAATCTTTTTATGATTTCTTGAGTCTGACTTGAGTTTTGGTTCTGGTTCTGGATTAGAGTCCACTCTGGAGTGACAAAAATGCTTTATCAGAAATACTTAGACGGCCAGTTTTATTACCACTCACTTTAAACGTCAAGTCTCGACTGCGACCCGCATAAAAACGATTCCCATTACACAACGCTCCTCACATGTTTACGCAGTAAAAGGTGACGTTTCTGTTCTCCGTCGTGTTGAATAGATTTGGGATCAATACTGAATCTGATCCAGCAGCACTTCCTGAAGTCACGTTTTACCAATCAGACAACCCTGAGAAAATCCTGTCAACTACACATGAATACGTCTTCTGGAAGAAGGAAAGAAAGAAAGAAAGAAAGAAAGAAAGAAAGAAAGAAAGAAAGACAAACAGAAAGAAAGTGTTCTTTTTGAGAGTATTTGGAAAAGCGTTTCGCTCCAGTCGGGGTGGTCTGAGACAAACAGAGTTGAATTTACTTTAAACACAAACCTTCTGGCTCTGTGAAGTGTCACTTTCCAGAGAGAAGCCAGACAGGTCAGTTAAACGAGGAGATGCAGGTGTAACATTGTCATTTGCCGTCAGAGTTTAGCATGTCATGACGAAGCTGGGGATCAGTTCAAAATTCAAAACATTTGAACAAAATGACAATAAATAAACAAGACTATTATAAATATCTTTCTTCTTCAACCACGGTAATGTAAAACACTTTCTAACTGTTCTAAGCTTCTATGATAATGCACATATTAAGGGCTAAAAGAAAAAAAAGGATGGATACTCTTCATATATCTATATATAGATATATACTCTTTATATATATATATATCTATATCTTATATATATATATATATATATATATATATAGTCTTTATTTTCTTAATGTCTTCAAACATATGAAATTGTGGATCTGTTATAAATTCACCTTTAAATCCATCCATCCATTCAGGGTCACGGGGGTCTGCTGGAGACTATCCCAGGCTGATCCCAGGTCATTACAGGTGAAAGGCAGGGCTCCATCCTGGATAGGTCACCAGTCTGTTGCAGGGCAGTTTGAATTCTATTCAAAAATACTTTATTAATACTCAAAGACAACTTGATTGTTGCAGTAGTTGTTGTAATTTAAGTCTCCTCAAAGATTTGTTGTAGAAGATTATTGCCGTGGGCAGGAAGGATGTCCTGTAGCGGTTGCGAGTTGGTCCCATTTCTGGTTTTCAGACGTTTTTTTCAGGTTTTGGTGCCAGTTTTGGCTCCAGTTCATGCATGACTTATATGGCAGAAAGATGGAGGGTGTTGATGGTGATGATGAAGCTGTCAGCTGAGCAGAACCACCACACTCTCCATCAGAGTGTGAAGTAAACAGAGCCTGTCTGGACACGGGTGGATGTCAGTCGGGGCCTACAACAGGATACAACAGGTACCGCGTTTAGGAGAAAATTCACATAAATCTGTGATCTGTTAACAAAATCAAACAGTAAAAATGTTTTTAAAAAGACTTTCTTCATATGAAATACATGGTTACCAGTGATATCCCGATCCGATAATCGGAAGTTGGGGTCGGTCACGTGATTAGCAAACGCTCGGGATCAGGTTGAAATAATCAGAATTTTTTAAAAATTTCTCTAATTACATGATTTAATTAATAATTATGTACATTATTTATTGCCTATCAATAAGTCTCACCGTTAACAATTAGTTTGTGTCAGGCGAGTAGTAGGCGTGACCTTTAACCTGAAGTAGCAGTTGAGCTACTGAGCTGACGTCAGTGTTGCTAACTTCACGACTTTGTCGCTACATTTAGTTTTCAGTTTTCCCTTCAGCACCTTTTTTTTAGTGACTAGTAACAAATGAAGTTACTTTTTTCAGGTGTCCTTGAAGACTTTTGTAGACTGTAACTTGAAGACTCGTACCGTCCTAGCTCGTCTCAGCGAACTTCCGGTGCCGCCGTAGGCTCCGCCCCCTCGCCAAAGAATAAATATTACACGGTGCTTCACGACAAAGAAGGGTTGGAACTGAGACATAAAAAAAAAAACAATCAAACAATCAAAAAAAAAAAAAGTTAATCTGTTGTTCTAATCATATTTCGTGTTTTTACAGCCTTTTTGTAAATATCTCCCATGATGCCATTCCTCTCTCCTGCAGCATCCATTACAATTAGATATAAACTGCAAAGGTAATAGCTACTTTCTGACTTTTTTAAAAAGAAAAAGAAAAAAAAAGGGATCTGGACATCCCCGATGGATACTTTTCTTGCGTTTGTAGCCCTCCGTCGTTTTTAGTTGATTTTAAACATCGTAATCAAACAGTAATGCAGCTAAATGAGGTAAAATCAAACAATACTAAATCACTTCACCCATCGTCTATGTTTAAATCAATATCCAAAACTCATTTATCTCAAATCAAGCTCATACATGAGCATACTGTACATAAAAGTGCACACACACACACACATACACACACACACACACACAGTCGCCACACACAGTAGCGAGGGAAAAATAAACATGCTGACTTTTGCTTTCCCAGCAAATCTAAATATTGACTCTGTAGTCTGTAATCATACAGCGTCTGAACTAAATCGGAATAAACAAGTGTGTGTGAAACGTGTGAGTGTTTGTGGCTCTTAAACGCTGACACTGACACATTCACAAAGGAAGTGGCCCCGCTTTTACTGAATACCAGACAATATGCGTTCCAGCACACTGGAGCTACATGAAGGATTTTTTTTTTCTTTAAAGTTTGTGTACAAAGAAAAGCAGCAAACATCTGCTTTCAGTTGAAATAATTTTACTTTACATGACTCATGTCGTCAGCTTGCATCTAAAGACTTAGCAAGGGGGAGAGGGGGGTCATTACACTTGTAAACTGTAATGCCAAGTTTCCAAAGGACATCAGCTTTTTCCATATGATATCAATGCACATGATGCCTGAATTGGAACTGTAGTTAAAAGTTCCCTCGATAAGCTTCACTGATCGATCGAGGCTTGCCTGTTGTTGTTGTGTTGGGTCATTTTATTTGTTTTTGTGAGTCCTCGTGGTTCATTAGTTCTATACTAAAGTTAAAGTGTTTTGTTCCATCACAAAACCTGGCGTTTTTCTTTTTTTTTTTTGACTTTGTTGTAGAAATCATCAGGAGCCAAGAAAGATGACAAGAAGAGAAATCAAGAGGTAATCTGAACAAAACATTTCCCTCTATAATATTTATGTTCTCCCAGGTTAATTTTTATTTTTATCTATTCTAGCTATAGTTGCATTTTTAATACATTTTAAATACATATAATGACCTTAGTCACATCCCTTTTGATATTTTAAAAAAAAAAATCATCTATTTCCATTTCCTGCTGCAGGTGGTGATACAGATTGATACCACGCACAAACATGAAACTACTTTTTTTTTTTTTAAATAATGGCTCTGATTAAAGGAACTGCAGTGAGAGAGGTGGGAACTTGTAAACAACATTGTGAGCTACAGGTGGTGCCAAAGAAGCAGATTTGCTTCTCAAATTACTTAGTTTATGTAATATTATCTGAAAATAGTGGTAATTTCAGCAAATATGACAAAAAATACACTTGCTAGCTGCAACTTTAACAAACAGGACTTTCTCCATTATGACTAACAACCTCTTGTCTGTTTTAGCCCCTTTGGTGTGCCACAGGGATCCATTTTGGGCCCTGTCATACTCTCCTTCCACATGCTGCTACTGGGGTCAATAATTTCCCATCGTAACATCTTTCATCCATATGCAGGTGATCTGCAAGTCTGACAGTTATGTCTAGTTCAAACAGCAACTCCAGTTGCAAAAATATTCCCTGGCAGTGTGACAGCAGATAATTTCAGGATCTTTTCAAGTGGAAATCAGCTGGCACCCGCATACCCGCTGCTACCAGGTAAGGTTATATCAGATTACCTGATATGTTGCTCAGCAGTGGCTCGAGCAAAAGGGGCTTGTTTCAACACTTGTTTCAAATGTCATTTCAATAGTGACGCTTGAAATAATGCTTTTTGGACAGAACTGATCATATTGAATGTAAAGTAATATTAATTATCATTGTACATTAGTATAAGTCAGGGTAGCTAAACTAAAATTAGCTAACTTTGATTGCTTTAAGGAAGCTGTGTACTCATGCTTGTTCATTCATTTACAACATGGCACGGTGCAGTATGAAAAAGAGAAGGACTCAAAATCATTCCTTAGAAAACCTTTGAGCGCTATCTCAGAGGCTTTATCCAGTAACTCTGCAGTTGATGGGGAGGACGCGTAAACCTTCTTGTGAAATGCTGCCCCCGCGTGGTCAGAAGTGGTGTCGCTGCATACATGACCGCTCATGAGAAGGCCCTTGTTTCTCAGAGGGAGGGAGAAGCTACTTTTAATTCCTGCCATTAGGAGCTAAAGTTAAGATTTTATTCATTTGTGAAGTCTCTTTATTTTAAATAATGTGACATGTCGTTATTTACAAATAAAACGGAATAAACTGAGTTTTGTTCTCACCTTTTTTCACCTCAGTTAAGGACGGCTTTGTTCATGTTTGAAAATGGGAAAGACTGCTTAAGGTAAATGAAAACCAGCTGTGAACAGGAACAGATCATTTTTGAACATCATTAGGGTGATATTCAAAAAGTGTGATAAGGGTTTTTTTTGTTTTGTTTTACTTTTAAAAGTGAAATTACAATTTTCACACCACCGAAAAGAGCTCGTCCTAACAGAAATACACAACAATAAATATGACACACTGGACTTGGACGACTCAGTGAAGAACTCAGGCATCATTTATCTTTCTTTATTTAAAAAATACAGGGTAACTCTCTACAAACTGCACGAGGCAAAGCTTGTAGATCCAGTGAAGCTTTTGGTTCCTACGACAGCCGAGGAGGAAAATGGTTAGAAAAACGGATGCATGTCCTGAGTGGGACTCCTGGTAGTGTTGTCACTTCTGATTTATTCTTCCCACCACCAGACCTGACCTGCTGAAATGAAGGAATAGAAATAATGCAATCTTTACAATATCATAAACATATGTGAAAAACAAACTATTCATTTCAAATTCTTTTTTAATTCAACAGTTTTATATAACTGATATTCAAAAAAGCCATAAGGAGGATTACCTGGTTTTAAAATTTATTGAATTCAGTTTAAGATGAACTACATCACATGACATTGTATGCTGTCATTAATTATTAATCAAAACTAAATGAAGAACCAGTGTGTCAAAGACTAACGAGGCTGTCTTACAGAACCACCTTTAAACAGTAATAATTTGAAATAATTTATTTTTATATGACATTATCGGTCTCTCAAATCATCGTGGAGGAATGTTTGCCTAATCTCCTCTCAAACTTTTTCTTCTGGTCATTGTGATTTGTGGGTCTTCCTGTATAAATGCTCCGCCACAGAACCTAACATGGGTCGATGTCTGGACTTTAGCTGGGCCACTGCAAAATCAGACGTATATTTCATTTCCATTTCTTTTTTTTTTTTGTCATTTCATTTCCTGGTGTGTCTTTGGGATTATTGTCCAGCTGCTTGATTCAGTTTGTAGTAGCTGTAAACAGTCCCATATCATCACCCCTCCACCTCTGTGCCTGATCACTAGACGGAGGTGGATTTACCGGTAATTTTTGACAAACACGGTGCTGTTCACCTCTGTTAATCATCTCCACTTTTGTTTTGTCTGTCCGGGGATTGTTCCAGGAGTCTTGTAGCTTCATTTTAGAAAGAAGACATGTATGGGGGAAATACTTGTGCATTTTGTTGTAATAATATGTCACACTTTTCCTCTCAGCATTTTGCTAATACACACCTGAATGCTCCATATCGGGACAAAACGACCAAAATGTTGGCTTTTATAGAGGAGCTCACACTTATTTTCTATGTAATCAGATATGTTCGGCATTTTAGTTACATTTGACTGGAATATTTCACATGTCGTAATTCATCTGAGGTTGTATCTCTCACCAATTTTATGAACTGGTATAGATCAGAGGTACTGGTATGTTTTTTATATTGTGTTTCAATATATAACATCTTGGAACTGATCATTTTCAAATGATGGTAAGTTTAAAGGGCTGAGTACCTCATTTATGGTGCTTCCTGTAGATGGACAGATATTCTTGGACATCATCAGGGGACCCCAGGACAACAGGCACTCGCTGGTGGATGGTGGTGGGCTGGATGTCCAAGACGTTTTCCGACCCGGTCGTGGCCATGCCTCCAGCCTGCTCCATGATGAACGCCATCGGGTTACATTCATACAGCAACCTCAGCTGAAAAGCAGCAAAAAAAAAAAAAAAAGAAAAAAAGAAGAGTATAAGTGACAAGTGAAACCTGCAGAATAGATAGTGAAATAAATCAAATAAAACTAACTTGCAGACTCTCCTCACCTTGCCTTTTGGACTCTTGACATTAGCAGGATATAAAAAGATTCCTCCATACACCAGAGTTCGATGAACGTCCGCTACCATCGAGCCAACATACCGACTGCCATATGGAGCAGAACCATCCTGGATAAAGTTAAACATTAAAATTTAATATTATAGCCACTTCATAATGTTCTGAATCTAAAATATTTCTTCCTCATTTACACAATTAAGACATCCTTGTAAGAAACAAAAGCCATTGAAGTGGTTAGTTTCCAGTAGAGCACTCTCGCTGGTTTTACCTCCGGGTATTTCTTCTTCTGAAGGTACTCAGTCACATCTGGATAAAAATGCTGAGCGTATCCTTCATTCAAGCTGTAGATCTTTCCCTTCTTCTTAATCTTCACATTTTTATCGACCAAGATGAACTCGCCAATTGCCTGAAAGAAAACAGGAAATGACACGGTGAAACAGAACAAAATTTATGACCCAAGGTGTGCAAGTCCTCCAGCTGCTAACCAAGCCCAAATCATCACCCCTCCACCACCATGCTTAACAGTTTTGCTGTGTTTATTTGCATTTAAGCAACATTTTACATGAGCATATAGGTTTGATGGTTTTATAAAATTGGTTTTTGGTCAAATTTTAGTCTTACGGGGTCGAGCATGAAGCAGTTCACTCCCTGGCCGGTGGAGAGGACCATCATGGTGGCGCTGCCGTAAAGGGCATAACCAGCAGCTACGATGTTTCTGCCTGGCTGGAGGGCATCCTTCTCAGCCGGTTCCCCATCAGAGGTCTGTGGAAACGTGGAGAAGCACCACAGATTAGGAAGGAATGTTAGGAACCAATGAGACGCCGCGTTCACTCAGAACATCTGAAGAAAGGGACATCGAGGGTAACCTGTTTCTATGTAGACACAAATTTAACTGGAATTGCTGAGTTGGTGTCTCCATTTACGTGTAATTTATAAAAATGTCACATTTAAGTGTGGTCTAAATATATTTCCAGTAGCTCCCCTAAAGATAAAATCAGACACGAAAAGTTAAATCAGACACAAACATCTCAACATCTCACCTCAGCTCAGTTTCATTTATAAAGTAATTAAAACTAATTCAAAAAAAAAACTATCCAGTCTGGATTTAAAACTCATAACAATACTGAGTCAATACTGTTTTAAGGACACTCTTTTAGCCAGAGATTCTGGCCACTGTTTTGTCTTGGTTGTGATGGACCTCACAGCTTCCTTGGATACCACGTCCGTTTGTCTTTCCTGGAGAATTAAATCCAGGGTGACATTTTAGACTGGTTCAAGTTTTGCTTGGCAGAAAGACATTTTTGTGCCCAAGTCAGAACCTTTGAATCTTCTCCTGGATAAAAGTGGAGCACCACAAGGTTCTGTCCTTGGCCCTCTTCTCTTTTCCTTGTACTTACTCGCACTTGGACACCCTGGACAGGTCGGCAGTCCATCACAGGGCCACATATACAACAAACAACCATGCACACTCACTCTCACGTCTACGGGCAATTTAGAGCTGTCAATCAAACTCACATACATGTTTTTGGACTGTGGGGGGAAACCGGAGTACCCGGAGAAAACCCACGTAAGCACGGGGAGAACATGGAAACTCCACACAGAAAGACTCTTGCCAGGAGTCGAACCAGGAACCTTCTTGCTGTGAGGCAACGGTGTTAAACACTAAGCCATTTATAAATTAATTATAAACCATAACTGTAAACTCTTGTCACAAGTAGGAAGTATATTAAAACCCAGAAAGGCTTGAGAGATGCTGTATTCCTTCCAATAGTTAGGGACTAGTTCCATTCTTAGATGTGTCCAAGTAGATTAATTAAGATATGACCTAAAAAAAATCTGCAGCTACAAGTAAAAAGATTAATGGCCAGATGTGATAACTTTTAATATATTTTAAATGTGGTATCAGAGTAGCCGACCTTTCTGTAGATGGCAAAGATGGTTCCGATGGAGACGAGGCAGTCGATGTTGGAGGAGCCGTCCAGTGGATCAAAGCACACAATGTACTTCCCCTTTAGATTAAACGATAAAAAAATTAACAGAGAAAAATCGAAGAAATAATGAAATGTTACCAGGTAAAAATGGGAGTTAACATACCTGCTTATCTGACTCCACAATAATGGCTTTTTCATCTTCCTCTGAGACCAAGACACAGGAGGAGAAAGAGGACTTGATCATGTTGATGACCAGGTCATTGGACAGGACGTCCAGCTTCTTCACCTGGTCCCCCGTCACATTGGTGCTTCCAGCAATGCCGTAGCTTCACAAATAAATAAATAAATAAAAAAAGGAAAGACACTCAAGAGTGGAGTTTTCACAGGATGAGAGGAAACGTTTCACCCACACACCAGCAGGAAAACACAGTTGAGAGAAAAACATTCCTGCAATAGTGAGATCTGAAAAAAAAACCTTTGATCTTCTTGACCTCTGCCCCGGTGGGGGGACGAGGGGGGTGCACAATGTGTGCAGGGTTTACCTTTGGCCAGGGCTGATTCACATGCACCAATAGTTAAGTTATTTATTTAAAAAAAGTTAATCACTTGAAAACAATATCTATTTAAAACAGATTGAAGTTAATTTTGACAGATAATTGATGTTTCAGCTAAATTATTTTATTAATAATAACATGCTTGCACTTAATCTGAACGAGATAAAGAAAGCAACTCACAGGTTAGCAATGCCAGCCTTCCTGACGGCGGTGGAGATGGCTTTGACCGCCGTGCAGATGGAGTTGAGCAGGTTGGTGAGCTCACCTGTTCCCTGGGCCTTTCGACCCTCCTCCAGGACAAACCTGGTGAGGGTCAGCACGTTGGTGTCGAAAGCCGCTTTATCGGACATGTTTGCCGGCAGGTGCAGGACTGGGACCCGGTGCTGTGGAAGGAGAGAGCTCGGAGAGTCTCCAAAGTTAAAAAAGTGGACGGAGGTGGTGGTGGTGGGGGTGTGCAGCGTTTTGAGCCAATCAGAAGCGTCCTTTGTGACAGCGAGGGGCCGGTTTAATCGCGTCTGTGACTGTGGGTTCAAAAGAACAAAGTTCAAAGATAGAGTGGATGTTTTTTTTTTTTTTTGCTTCAAAGTCATAATAGCCTTAGCCTGATTCAATCACTGACTCAGTTTCTTTCCTCTTTCCTCCCCTAAAACATTTACCAGAAAAAAAATGAAAAAGTGCAACAACCATTCAGCTAAATCAGCCTTTTTTTTTTTTTTTTTTTTGGATAGTGTCCACCTGCCTTTTGCTTTTCCCTGATTGGGACAAGGCAGGTAGATAATGGATGGACGCAGAGCTAGCTGGAGTTAATTTGAATGAATTTCGATCAGCTGTTACCATCTCAGCTCTTATCTCGATTTACCGCTCAAAGAGCTTAAAACATGCCTTCGCTGCATGATCCTGAGCTGTAAAGTTCTGTCCCTGCATACAATTCCCTTAATTATAAAAATCAACTGATTTAACAACTTCTGAGTAAATGGCTCTCCTGTGTTTCACCAACCTAACATGATTAAAGGACTTTGTATTGTTCGTGGAGTGTTTAGACCAACTTTATAACTGTTTAAACAAAGCGGTGCAGGATCCTGTTTCACAACACAAAGGTGAACTTTGAACCTTACGAAAGGTCACCATGAGGTCACGTGCTTTTCAATCACAGACCAGTCATGACGTCTTTAATAAGTGAACAAATCAGGTGAATTAGCTGAGGTGAGTTCTTTTTTATTTTTTTTTAATTTTATTTTACGTTTTATTGTCATGACAGAAAAGAAGCTCTTTCATAAACAACTGGGAACGTCATCTCCAGTGAGTTTCACTGGCTTTCCACATGGTGTCGCTGTTCAGCTGACGACTGTTAGAAGTGACTGAAATTAGAGCAGAAATGTACCATTTAAAAAAAAAATTTTGGTCATATCTTTTTAAAATTTTGTTTAAAATTTTGTGCAAAGTCTCAGCTTTATTGTTGAAGGTTTACGCAAGTTCAAGCGTTAATTTTCCCAACTTTTTGCACCATCAGCTTTGCAAATATGACCATCATCCCTTTATTTAGTGTTAATGAGGGTGACAAATGTGCAAACTCAATTAATTTCAAAATGATTGATTTTCAGGGTTGTTTTATTTTTAACATAATACAATTAAAAGTCAAAATTATTCAAATCTGTATCTATCTTATTTTGTTTTACGTTGTCTAACTATTTTATTTTTATTTTATTCATGATTTAATAAAACAGTTGTATATTTGTACATTACAGGAAACATTATGACAAGTATGTATGTATGTGTGTATGTATATATATATATATATATATATATATATATATATATATATATATATATATATATA
>JAOWBL010002352.1:0-13820 GCA_028564865.1 Zenarchopterus dispar
AGGAGCTGACAGATGAGGTGAGACAGGAAACTCCATGGACCATGATGTTTGGAAATGACATTGTGATCTGTAGTGAGGGCAAGGAGCAGGTGGAGGGATATCTGGAGAAGTGAAGGTATGCTCTGGAAAGAAGAGGGATGAAGGTTAACTACAGCAAGACAGAGAACTTGTGAATGAGAAGTAAATCAGTGAGGTTTTAGGGAGCAGAGGTAAAGAGTTTAAATTCCTCAATGAAACTGGAGCTTCACAAAAAAAAAAAAAAAAAAAACGGTCCCAGGCAGTTAGAAACACTCAAATGTTTGTGCAGAAGTTTCTCTAACTGACTTGGTCTTCTTTGCCCATCTCCTTCAGTGCTCACCGTGGCCCGATACCTCAAATCTGATCAACCACAGCACCAGCAGCACACCTTCACCAGTTTACCTGGGATCACCAACACCCTGCGCTTTCACTGACGGGTGAGTTAACATGAAGGTTATCATCCAGAGACAGAAAGCTGTGGTTTAGTGTCGGTATGGAGGAGAGAGGGTGTTCTTATCAGTCTATAGAAGATGGAGGTAGCAACGATTGTGATGCCCAACTGGTTTCTGAACTGAGACTTTGGTCATTAACTCAAGGGTTTTAACATCTTTTAATGGACTTTTCATTAGTAAACTAATCTGAGTTTAACTGTTTTCTTGAAGACGACAGTTGTTGGGATTTGGTGTTATATAAACAAAGGTGATTGAAACTGAGTGTTGGTTAATACGTTTTGTTGGAGTTTATGGATCCCCCTGAAACAGCTGGTCTTTAAAAAAGTTATTACGAAAGTTGTCAAAAAGAAACCCATCATTTTACAAGAAAAAAAAGTCTTAATTTTATCAGAAAAGAGTTGTAATTTTGTAAGGGCAAAACATTACTGTTTACTTAATCAATTATACAGGTGTTTTAATTTTAATTATATAAGAAATAATTATATAAGAAAATGTAATATGAGTCATTTAACAAGGACAATTCGTAACAAAAAAAATGCATGTTATTAGGATGCTGTGATAAATGAACAAATAAATATCTCACCACTCTATCATTTATTGACAACAGAGCATACATATTTAAACTGGTGACCTGTCCAGGGTGTACCTGTCTATCACCTGTAATGAGCTGGGATTGGCTCCAGCAGACCCCCCGTGATCCTGTACAGGATCCAACGGGTATAGAAAATGGATGGATGGAGTAAACAAACCCATTAAAGGTTCACAGTGCTGGAGGAGAAACTGTGTACTAAAGATAAATACAAATGCTTGTAGCAGAATAACCTAATTAAAACGTTTCAGTGGTAAAATCAGGTTCAGGAACTGCAGGTCTGGATCCAGACCCTAGTGGTCAGTAGAGGAACTTCAGGTCTGGATCTAGACCGTAGTGGTCAGTAGAGGAACTTCAGGTCTGGATCTAGACCCTAGTGGCCATGGAGGTTTTCTTAGTTCTAAAAAGGCTTCAACTCATGGGTTTGAGAAGTGGGGGGACACAACTAATCAACTAAGAATTGAGGGAATCATTTTATGAAATCAGAAATCTTCACCATTTGTTTACATTTTCTGTGTGATCGGAGTTGAAATACTGTGGGAAAGTTTTACTATTTTTTCCATTTATTTATATAACTTTGTGTGTCTGCTTCTTGTCTTAAACTTCTCACCTGTCTTCTGACATTAAAGAAAACACAAAAGTATTAATGCTGAAGGAAAACAGGAGACATAAGCCATGTTTGAAACGTTGTTATTGTACATCTGTTCTTTCATTAATTCAACTTTATATCTTCATCAATTCTGTCTTCACTTCTTATTGTAAACTTCTTTCTTTCACTGCCAACAAATTAAAATCACCTTTCTACTGAAGATCAGAGTTTCTGCTTCTGTCTCATCTTTGTTTCTATTTACCAGGACAAAATTATTAGACAGACTTCATACAGACTATTGGGGGGAAAAAATTGGTGTCAGCCCTTGTTTGTTTTCAATATAAAGATTAATATAAAATATAGAAAGTGTTCAAACGTAAAATAAAAAGGTGTGTCATATTTCTATTTAAGTCCTACAATTCGGCATAAATTTGAAATGTTAAGGTCATTTGGTTATAAATCAATTGAAAAATAAAATCCAATAAAAAATCAAAAACAAACATTTTTCCCCACATAAAAAATATATCAGAAAAATTAAGAATCCTCAGATGTAATACAAAAAAATGTTTCATTTGACTCCTTTAGTTTAGCATATCAGCTTGGGTTTATTTATTTATTTACTTATTTATTTTTTGTTTAGAGTGACTTGGTCAGATGGTATGGAGACTATTGAAAAAAACAGCATAATTTCACTCAGTTAGTTTGTTGATGGTTGAACTATTTTCACCCTCATTATTCACTGAGAGAGCAGTTTCACACATTTCTACTGATATTAGACCCTTATAAGAATACCCACAATGCCGTTCACGTGGGTCGTCTGTCCCGCTCTGTCCTGCATCTCACCAGCGATTATGACTCGTGCTTTTGATGAAAGTTTTACAGTAAAGCCCAGGTGGATGATGTACCACAACGAAGAGAAGCAGCTTTGGGGGTTTTCCTCTTTATGTGTGAATAAAATGTTACTTTTTGAGATTTTTAAATCTGAGAATTCTGCTTTCATCTACAGTTTACACCTAAATTTTTAGATTAGCGATAGTACACAAAGAGGTCTAAATGATGTTTCTTAACACTAGCAGAACTAAAGTGAGTGGAGAACAAAAATCATCATGTGCTTTTCTTCCTCATGTACATGTTCTCTAGCGACAGTTCTCCAAACCAGCAGGGGGAGGTGCTCATGGCTGGCTGCTCTGATGTAAGTAATGGACAACGGTGCAGTGCTACAGCGTTAACCTTGCTCTTTTATCCCCTTTAGGCCAATATTTGGAGACAGTGGATGGTGTGCTGCTATACTCATTTCAAGGGCTCTTCTTCTTTTTGACATGTAGCATCTCCAGCCGTCGTCCTCGCCGCAGGACACTCAGCAGTGGCTTCACCGTCACAGGTTCTCTCCTTTCTCAAGGCTCTTCTCCAGCTTCTCAGGTAACACAGTGATAAATGTTCACACACTTTGGTCCGGGGAACTCATTTTGGAGATCATAGAGAAAGCTGAACTGAAGCTGTGAGGATTTCCAGTTGAAACGTTTGCCAGTTGCAGCAGAGCCAGAGATTTCTGCTGTTGTTGCAGGTGCTGATCTGTTGAGGATGAGCAGGGACGATCTGATCCAGATCTGTGGTCCAGCAGACGGCATTCGCCTCTTTAACACTTTAAAGGGAAGGTGAGTCATGAAACTGCATCAGTTAAAGCCTCCGCATATACAAAAAGAGCCATTGATTCTTATGAGCAAACTTTGTGGATGATGACCTCTGAGCCACCACGGGGCATGATCTCTCCTGCTGATTCCTGTCAGCATTCAAGCTGCTCCGTGTTGGATCAGCTGGAGGATATTCAGAGAGTTACTTGGACATCCTGCTAATAAAACATTACAGTAATCTAGTCTAGAAGTTACAGACAGATGAAGATCCTCCTAATCTCTGTGATGTTACTGAGATGAAAAAATGTTTTCTTACACACCTGATTAATTTGCTGTTTAAACAACAAATCTTGATCAACAGTTCAGCCAATTTAGGTGAGGGTTTCCACTGTTTTGGACCCCAACTGGCCATGTGGGGTTTAGACCAAATAAATGTTACGCTACAAACTACAACAACGGCTATTCTCGTCCTTAATTTTTCATTTTTGTTCTTCGAGCTTCCTAAGTTTTACCCCACGCTGCTCCGACGACTGATCGTTGTTTCCAGGTATCCTTTTCCTGTTAGGGTGGCTGAGTCTCTACTGAGATCTGTTTCGAGGCGCTGATCACCACTTCTGCTCACATTTCCAGGTGTATACAGCCTCGTCTTACCATCTACGTCTGTCAGCAGCAGTCCAGAAATCAGCCTCCCATCAGGCCTGGTGGTGGAGACAGTAAGAGTTATTTATACTCGTTGCTTTTAACATTTCCAGATGATCAATTCTGAAAAAAATCTCACTTATTACAAGTTGTTGAAAGTTGAATGTGTCATGGCCTCAGAAACTGAACTGGGTTTAACTGGTCTTGTTGGATCTCAGTGGTGCATTTAATGAGCTCCATCAAAAATATTTAGTTACACGTGCTGGAATATGTTTTTGGTAATAAAGGAACCACATTCACCTGTCAGAGTTATCTGATTGATTTGAAGAAGGAGTCTTCCTCGTATAACAGAATAGGCTGAGGTTCCACAGGGTTCTGGACTTGGACCATTTCTTTTCATTCCCAAAATTTAGGAAAGTATGTACACACAAAAATTAAAGCAAGAGAAAGAAAATAAGAAGATTAATGGAATGACCTGGTGGAGATGGTGAGGTGGGACCTTCAGAGACCTCTGTAGAAGTGAATGTCCAAAAACCTTGATGAACTGAAGCAACATTGGAAAGAAGAATGGACCAGAATTTCTCCATAAGACGCACTACTCAAGTCAGACAGAAACATCTGCTGACTGTTCCTCCTGCTGAAGCTGGTGTGTGATGTCTTCTTTGGTGTGTGATGTCATATCGCTGTGTCTCTCCACAGTCTACCACGCTCTGTACCTGGAGGAGCTGACCCTGCTGGGCCTGTCTGAAAAGATTGCCATGCTGTTCAGCATCACTCCACAGCAAATTACTCACATCTACAGACAAAAGCCCACTGGCATCCACATCTTAGTCTCTGATGAGGTATCTGTTGACCACTAACACAGTCGCACACTTCTGTCAGGTCAGTCAGATTCACCTGTGTGGTCCAAACTACGTGTCATGAAACATGGATGGACCCAAGGCTGACCCCAGGGGGCGCTGTTCAGCCATCCTAACCCATTCACAAAGACCAGATCAGAAACTGAAACCCATGAACTTTGCTCGTTATGGTCAAAAGATGTGATGTACAAGTTGTTCTGTCATGTGGAAACATGGTACCTCACCATGCGGCTCAGCCCAAGTCACATGATATCACGGCGGCGGTTATAGCACAGTGACCCCCGCTATGGCGGACAAAGTTGGTTCAGTGTAAAGACAGAAACTAGGTGATGTCAAACCCTTTTTGTCTTCAGGGTCTTTAGAGCAGACCAACGAAAAATTTGTTTCCAGCTGTTTTTGGCCTCAGTGATACGATGTGGTTGTACTCTAATACTATTTAATCATTATTACTGTATTACATAAGAGCTTTAAGTGGGTAATTATTTAAATGGTCATCCGCTGCCTTCATCATCTGTTTTCTCAACAGTCATAACAACGGTCACAATAATTTGTCAAAGACTAAATAAGTTTAAATTTTATGTTTTGTTGTTTTGAAGAGAAGTCTCAAAGGACGTGACACGAAAGTTACAAGAATTAAACTTATTCTAAAAACTCCCTTCAGTGGAAACACAGTGTTATTACATTAGTGTTACTCTAAATTTTTAATTTAAAAAAAATACTTTTTATAAATTTATGGAAGGGAGAAATTCTGGCTTTTAAAGTCCCATTTGTTGGAAAAATCTCAAACATTGTGACTGTTGCAAATTTGCAAATACAGTGAAATAAAAATTCTGACATAAACACACAAATACTTAAGAAAAAAACATGAATTTATGAATCCCATAAAAATGTAAAAATGAGGGCAGCTTGTTTCCTGCTCCACCAGTAGTGGATGTGGAGCCTGACCTGGTGGCTCGGAGGTCTCATGAGTGGTTTACTGTGGAGGTGGACACTATATCTTTCTGTGAGGAGCATCTGTGAAATGACCTGTTTTGTTTCAGATGGTGCAGAACTTCAGGGAGGAAGCGAGCTTCATCATCAGCACGATAGGCAGTGAGTTTTTTTTCTCTTCAACCTGCAGTGAGCTTCAGCACAACCGTTGGTGTTTTTAAACTTTGTTCTCTGTCTCACAGATGAAAAAACAGATGGCTATCACATCGTCCTGAAATGACCAGCAGGAAGTGTCGGGTTTTTCATCGGTGGAATTGTACAGACTGTAAATAATTTTCTCTCCACTGACATTTACGACCCTGTAAAATGAGCATTAGTCGGCGTTCTGGAGGATGTTCATTCAGCTGGTTTATTTTGTTAAAAAAATAAAGAACTTATAACACATAACTGAACATTCTGGCTTTGTAAAACATATAAAATCTTTAAACACTGACTTTTAAAGCAACTTCTTCTATTTATTGTCAGAGGGGATTCTGGTAGGTTGTTGACCAGGACGTCACCACCAGCATCAGTCAAATTACTAGTTTATGAACTTTTTTCCAGTTTGTGGGACGTGACGTGTGCAGCCCGATTCTGCAGTTTTCTTCAGCCCACGTTTGGTCTTAATCTTTGGACTTCTCTACCTGCAGGTTTCTCTTTTCCAACCTTCACATTTTATTTGTTATTGCTCTGAATTTTATATTCAGTCGACCGGAACAACAACTTCTCCCACCAATGTTTGTGTCAATCATCTCGGGTTTCTGTGATTTTTGTTTCTCCTCTTCTACTTCATCCAAACAAAATACCATTAATCCTACTATTTAATTGCCTTTTTTTCTTTTCTGACAGCTGTAAATACACTGGTGGCCTCTAGAACAACAAAGAAATTAAATTTTGTCTGATTTAATTTGAAGATCCTAAATCGATTGTGCCAAATTCTTTCATTTTGGTTCAATTTTCCAAAACTGAAATTAAAACACTAGTCTGAGGCCATTCAAAATATTCAGCATTTTCCAAATTTGTGAGTTCAAAAGATAATTATTTTTCTTAAATTTTTTGTTTTGAAAATTTGCTTATAAAGTCAATGTTTTTAAAAGTATTTTCTGATTTTAATTTATTTGATTTGCAGTTGTACACTTGTGCAATCTTTTGTAAACTTTGAAATTCATAAACATTCTTAGATTTTTCATTTTGTATGGAGTCAAATTTCTCTCAAAAGTTTATAAATTTATAAAAGCAGAATTTATTTTAGCAAATTTGTGATTTCATAAGTGTGTGGCTTTTTTTCTTTCTTTCTATTAGCAAACTTATGAAGTCAGAAATTACAGATTTTGACTTGAAGAAAGAATGGGCTGGACTTGATAGCAAATGACCAGTAGGGGGCACTATTATTATTATTATTATTACATCTGTTTTCATTATTTAAAATGAAATGTCTTTACATCACATTTCTGTTTCTTCCAGTTAGTTTCATAAAAACAGTTTGAATAGAAAATGTTCCCTCCAGATGTCATAAAATTTAATCATCAAAAGACTTTGACAAGAATGAAGATAATGATCAAAGTCCAGGTCCTTAAAGGCCCAAAGGTCAAACTTTTCCTGATGTACAAGTTAACATGTCTAGAAGCTCATTTGGTCATTCTGACACTATTTCTGCTGAACCTCATCAATAGGGGCGCCGTTGAAGACAAACGGGTTCATCAGGTTGAACGGATTCAAACTTCAGCTGTTTGTAGTTTTATTTTCAGGTTCATTTTACAAAGCCAGAGTCCTTTAAAACTTGTTTTTCTGTCATATCCGTGAATGATCATCCTCTAAGAGTGATTCTTCATGTTTCCTACCAGCGTTGTGCTAACGTTTCTCCCTGGAGTTGTCTTTTTCTGCTTAAGCTTGCTGGTATTTCTTTTGTTTTACTGGTGGTTTTCTGTAGTTACCGTTTGTAATTAGTGTCAACATCTAGTTTGATTATTGCTCCAGTTCTTTCTGACTTGCTGAGTTCATTCTTGTTTATTATCATGAAAGTTTTAGAGTTTACATGTGAGCACACATGAAAGAATAAACTGTTTGGTTTCATGTCCAGCAGACCATCCATCCATCATCCGTCCATCCATAATTCCTTCTATACATCATCTGACAGTCATGTATCCATCATGCACCTTGCATATATCAGTCCATCTGTCCTTCAATCCATCCATCCTCCATTTATCCATCATCCATACTCCATCCATCTTTTCATCCACCCATCATCTATCATCCATCCATCAGAGTTCTGCTGACCAGTATCTGCTAGAGGTTTTACAGTTGAGGAGCAAACACTGAGCTGATGGTTCCTTTGGCATCGCAGGTCCCAGACTCTGGACCGCTCTTCCTTCTGACCATCTCTGACCTGCACCTGTTCACATCCAATCACCAAACGATTACTCAATCAGACTTGATAAAACAGAGCAACAAGGATTCAAGAGTTTCTGAAAAACAAGACGCTTTATTGTTTCCAGTTGAATTAGAAGAACTACAGTGTTGAGGAGCGTTCGCCGCCATCCTGATGCTCATGATGCTCCACCATTTTATTAAACCATAAACTCTGAACATTAAAACCAAAACATCATCCCAGTGTTCAGTTTTAATCACAATGAGTCACTGGAGGTCAGAAAGAAGCAACATCATAAAGCCAGGCTTAAATAAATTATCCAGGTTCATTCTAAAGGGGTTTGGAGTCGCAACCAAGCAGATCCTGAGGACCAGATTAAACCCGTCTGTCTGAAGGTCAACTATGAAGGTTTTTCTACCTGTTCACATCTGGAACTGCTGTAGGAGACAGAATCAAGACAAAAAACACTCGTCTTTAAGATGGAAGGAGCTTCTGATTATAAATGAGCTAGCCATGCTAAGGAGCTGCAGGCCTGGAACCGAGAGGAAACGCTGAAGCTACATCTGCTGGGTGGAGTTCCCATTCCACGTGTTGTTGTCGTCCTCGCTGTCCTCCTGAGTCCGAAGTCTGCAGATGTTTCCTTCTTTCTTGAATTCCTTCGGCTGCTTCTCTGAAGTTTCTCTGAGAAAAAAAAAAAAAAAAAAATTTTAAAAATAAGCCAAGTTAACCAGCAAGATTCTCCGGAGTGAAGATGCAGGAGCTCAAACATGAACCTTCCTTCTAACCATCATAGCCAAACATTTCTGATTTCATAAACTAGCAAGTATTCTAAATAAAGTTTTACTTTTACTAATTTTCTTATTAAACCTAAAAAAACAAAAACATACCACTGAGATTTCTCTAAGAAAAACTTCACAGTCAAATGTGAAGCAGTTGGGATGAAAACCAGAACCCCTAAGTCCGAGACCATGGCCCTCGGGGTTGAGTGCCCCCTCTGGGTCTGGGATCAGGTACTGTCTCAGGTGGAAGGGTTTAAGTATTTCTGGGTTTTGTTCAGGAGTGAAGGAAGAATGGAGCGGGGGATTGATAGGTGGATCGGTGCGGCGTCTGTAGTGATGCGGACTCTGCATCGGTCTCTTGTAATAGAGGAGAAGCTGAGCTTCTTTGTGAAAGGTGAAGCTCTGTTTACCAGTCAGTCTATGTTCCTACCCTCACCTCTGGTCACGAGCTGTGGGTGGTGGCTAAAAGAACGAGATCACGAATACAAGCGGCAGAAATGAATTTCCTCTGTAGGGTGTCTGGGCTCTCCCTGAGAGAGGGGGTGAGAAGCTCAGACATCCAGGACCAGCTCAGAGTAGAGCCGCTGCTCCTCCACATTGAGAGGAACCAGATGAGGAGCCTCGGGCATCTGGTGAGGATGCCTCCCTGGTGAGGTTCTCCGTGTACGTCCCACTGGGAGGAGACCCCGATGAAGACCCAGGACACGCCGAAGGCATTATGTCTCTTGGCTCGCTTGTGAACACCTTGGGATCCCCCCAGATGAGCTGGACGAAGTGGCTGGGGAGAGGAAAGTCTGGAGCTCCCTGCTTAGTCTTTGACTTTTGGACTGTGAAACTTTTAGTTGCTCATTTATGACATTGTGCACCTGTACGGTTTTTTTTTTTGTGGCACTATTGACCTTTACTGAAATTGAGTAGAGGGGACAGGAAATGTGGCCTTTCATAAAAATCTTTGTAACAAATCCTCTGGTGGAGGCAGTCTGGAATAAAGAAGTCTTTTTCTCACCTGTTAGCTCTGTCGGAGGATGGTCTGGAGCTGGTTGGGTTGGTCTGGGGGGTGGAGGTTCTGGGTGGTGCTGCAGAGGGACTTGGGGTTGCAAACAGGAAGGAGCTAAGGAATCTCCAGACAGCGAGCAGAGGGTAGAGCAGCGTCCCTAGAGCAGCCCATAAACCTCGACCAGAGGACTGGACCACCGTGTTGGAGGGTCTTCCAGACTGCTGATAAAACCAGACCATGCAGATGTTGAGACAGCTGTTTGAGAACAGTTAAAACCTCTAAAATTTAGATTTCTATGTAGACACTGGAGAAGTGCTCCTTTATTTTACGGTTTCAGAATTCTGTTCTTGATATTTATGAGAAGACTTTGAATGTTTCTGTGACAAAGGTTTCACTTTAATTTCTTATAACCAACTAATTCTTTTCCAGAACTGGTCTTCTGGACTCAGACTGGTCTATGGTGGACTTACTGGCAGCAGTACGATGGAAGCACTGGGAGCCAGTTCCAGCTCCAGCAGGGTCTTGTTCAGGTCTTCACTTGTGAACTCTCGTCGTGGAAACATGGTTGCTAGGGAAAAATTACCATAGCGATTCCCCACTTCCTGAAACAGAAGTAGCACAAAATGTTTACAACATTTACAAAAGACTCTGTTGCATCCAAGCACCAACCATCTAACTTCCAGGTTGAAGCTCCCACGGGACTTAAATTGGTTGCAGTTCCTCGACTGACCAGCAGAGGCTGCAAAAGTGAGTTGATCTCCATTGACCTCCATGTTAAAACTTCAGAGCAGAAATAAATATATTTACAGTCTTTACAGTTATTGGTCTCAATAATGACTCGTAATATTAATATTTACATTTAATATAATCACTAATATTTCTTTTGCTGAATTTGTTCTTTTAGACAGGGACATTCTTTAACTTTTCATTAGGATCAATAACGCGTCACTAAACTATTTAAAAAAAATTTTTAAGACCTATTTCAGTCATAATGAATGACTTTTGAGAGATCTCATAATGTTATATTTCTAACAGGTTTATTAAATCTCAGTGCCAATAAATTCAAGTATTTTGATTCAGCGTTTCAAGGAAAAGTAATAATTTCACAAATCTGTTTGATGTTAAAGTTTTCCATAAAACTCAATCTTTAAAGGTATGAAGTGTAATAAATCATGCTGAACACGAGTGTCACACCAAATAAAGTTTCCTGAAGTCAGATACTATTCCTGTCAAGAGTAGTGAGTTTATTTTTGACGGACCGTAGCAGCGAAGTTCCAGGCGTCCTGCAGTCTGGTCTGAGACGGGAACTGGTTGGTGAAGGACGAACCGTCTGGAAGTCTGAACTGTATCCTCGCAATCGTACTAAACACCAACAAAAAGTAAAAAGAGTGACAAAATTAAACTCGTTTCACATATGTGTGGCCAGATACTTCTTAAAAGACAGTCAATGGTTTTCTTGTTTGAAGCCGACATTGAAGTACAGTCCCTTTACTGACCACTAGGGTCTGGATCAGGGAGACATTGTACTCAGGTATCAGTCGTAGTTCTGTCTTCCATTTAGAAATCTAGTCGTACTTCAGGCAAATTAAAACCATCTTTGGAGGTACACATCTTACTACTATCTGCTGGAGCTCATTAAATACACCCAAAAGTCAGTGGTTGATAGATGAGCACCATGGCCCACTTACCTCCTCTGTCTGACCAGTTCCTCCTTCCTAGCCTCCTGCTCGGCCTGTCTGGCCTGCAGAAGGGCCTGTCTGGCAGCCTTCTCGTCCTCTTGGGTTTTGGCATAGCGGGCTGCTCTGTCAGCTCGGTCCTGAGGACAGATGGATAAAATAAAGTTTGACAAGAATGATCTATGACGCAAGTCTGTCTGAAGCAGTGACGCTTGAAGAAACCAGACAGCATTTCAGCAAAAACATCTCAAACCCACCGTCAAGAATGGCGGTGGATGGAGGATGGTTTGGGGTTTAAACTCAAGTTTAAACATAAATTTAAGAGTTTATTTTTCTGTTCTTTTCAAAGTATCAGTGAATCGCTTCATCAGTAGCAAAGCTTTAATGTGTCCTAACCTCAAAAGCTTGCTCTAATAGGGATTGCATATGAAGCTGTATACGCTTTATGAAAGAGGAAGTTACCATGGCGATTTGCTGCCTGACCCGCTCTCTGGCAGCCTTCTCCTCAGCCTTCTCCCTGTTCCTCTCCTCCAGGAGTCGCTTGGTTTTCTCCTCTTCCTGTTTTCTCTTAAAGTCCTGCATGTTCTTCCCCAACTTCCGCCGCTCAACTTCTTTCTTGATTTCACTCTGCAAGGAGTCAATTATATGAATTACTTCAGAAACAGTTTTAATAAAAAATTAAAGCCACTTTGTGTAAGTACCACATCTGACCACATGGGGGCATCAAGACCCAATGTGACAAACGACCTGCTGGAAGAACTGTATTAATGAATAGGAACAGGCCATGTAGGCCTGTGTTCAGGAGCTAAAACTCTTACTTTACTGTGACATGCTGCCCCCACGTGGTCAGAAGTGGTAGTGCTACATATGGTGACTATTTATTTTATTGGGTTTTTTCTTAAATCTGTGTTCCCTTCACCAGCCCTCTTAACAGTCTATCATTTTATTGAGGAATTTATTGAAGAAAAAAATAGACAAACAAAAAAAAACAAACAAAAAAATCTGTAAAAGAGGACTAAACTCACCAACAGTGGGACACAAAAAGGGGGAAAGAGAAGACAAGACACTGACGGCTGCAGCTTGGTGACTGTGTGATGTGATGTAGTGTGTATGTGAATTGTGATGAAAAAAAAAGGACAAAATTTGACATGACCTTCATCCGAGCTAGTTTGCTTACCCTGGTTGCTATGGAGTTTTCAACTTGCTTCAGTTCCTGTTCAAACTCCAAATGGATCAACTTTTACTTAAAGTAAACCTACTGGATTAACTGTAATTTTAGCAGATTAACTATTTCTTTTACTAAATGCACTGGATTAACTGGTTTAGTGGATTAACTGTCATTTTTACTGTCATTTAGTGAATTCAATGTTTTTAATAAACTTACCTGGATTAACTGTCATTTTAATAAACCTCCTGGATGAATTATATTTTTAGTATATTTAGATATAAACATTTCAGATGATATCACAATATCCATGCTTTCATCTATAACACCTTCCAGGATCTACACAGAAAACATGACTAAAACATTGACATTTGTTTTCTCACCTCTTCTTCTCCTTTCTTCTTCTGTTCTCGTCTTTCCTCCAGTTTCTTAGTCAATCTGTCAGAAAATTACAATAAAACCATTTCAAACTCAAGAACATAAAGATCAGGACCATCACACATTGCCTCCATTCCTCAGGCATCATCTCGCTCTCTAAGATCTTGTCGAACAACAAAGTCAAAAACTCTACTACTACTTCTCCCAGACACTTCTGTACCTCCACAGGTATATCATCAGGACCAACTGCCTTTCCCCTCTTCATCCTCACTAATCTTTGGTACTTTGTGGTCCACAACAGTCACCTCTTCTACTCTTCGTTCTCTCTCATTTTCCTCATTCATCAACTCTTCAAAGTACTCTTTCCATCTTCCTGTCACACTTCTGGCTCATGTCAATACATTTCTCTCTTTGTCCTTCACCATCCTAACCTGCTGCACATCCTTCCCATCTCTGTCTCTCTGCTTTGCCAACCTTTACAGATCAGTCTTTCCCTGCTTGCTGTCCAACCTAGCATACAAATCCTCCTATTCCCCTCTGTTTGGCCTTTGCCACCTCTACTTTCACCTTACGATGCATTTCCCTGTTCTCCTGTCTACTCTCTTCTGTCCTTTCAGTGTCCCACTTCTTCTTAGCTAACCTCTTTCTCTGTATACACTCCTGCACTTCCTCATTCCATCACCAAGTCTCCTTGTCTGCCTTCCTTCCAG
>JAOWBL010002353.1:0-13814 GCA_028564865.1 Zenarchopterus dispar
TGTACATATGTTGCATATATATATATATATATATATATATATATGTATATATATACATATATATGTATATATATAGAAATCAAAATAAAGTTTTAATAATTAAATCGGACATTTAACTGACTTCTGGTTACACTTGGAAGATATCTTCTTTATTTTTCTTGTAGAAAACATTTTATTTTGGAGAAGATAAACTAGGCCACTTCTACATTTGTAGTTTTATTAGTTTTTATGCAATCAATATTTAGCGACAGCTGCTTCACCATGTCTAGCCAACAGGGGAGACGATATCTTAAACCTAATGACGATTTGCTTTTGTATTTTAGAGCTCCATCTGCATATTTGGATAAGTATTCATTAATTCGATGGATATCTGGTTTTTTAGTTTGGGTGTCCAGATATTTTTTTTGTGTGTGTGTGTTTTGCCAACTGCAAATTTTATCACTCTCACTCACAGCCCATGTATGTAGGCTGCAGTAAAGTTTAAATTCATTTTTGTTGTTAAAGGCAAAACAGTATGTCTTCACCATCACATTTATCCCTATAAAAGATTTTCTTTTAAATGTATGTTCACTGCCTTATTTTTTTATTTTTTATTTTCCAAATTTCCACATGTGTATTCTTCAGCTGGTCTCGTCAATAACTCGTCCATTTTCACACTCCTCTCAGTCTCGGGTGTCTATCCACTCACTCTTTGTCACGCATGTCCACCACGATGTCTCAGCCTCTAATATATGTCTTACTTAGGGCCCTGGGCCCCTGCTAGAGACCATAATGGTACACGCAAAAGTCTTACACACCCTAGTCTTATTGTTTCATCAGAGCAGATGGCATCTATACTTATTTTCTAATCTTTAAAAAAAAAAAAAAAGTTGGGAATATGTTATTCTTAAAGCCAGTGTTTGAATACACCAAGCACCTGCATAGGACAGTCTTTGTAATGAGGTGAATCTGCTCTTTTGGTCTTTTTTATTTTAGTTTATTTTATTGTATGAAGAAAGTTGAATTATTAAAGATACCATGAAGGAAGCTGCTGGTTTCCGAAAATAAAATAAAACAATATCAAATAAAGGTTTATTCAGAGTTTTACCCTGAACTCAACCAAGTATTTTAACTTGGTTGAGTTCACACTTGAGCACCTTGGCATACCACAAGATGACTGGGAAAATGTTTTGTGGAGTGATGAAACAAAAAGTGCGTTGTTCTGGCGGTCTCATTTTACTAACATCAAACATCATACTGACTGAAGTGAGACGGAGGCAGCTTCATGATTTGGGCTGGTTTCGCTGCTTCAGGGCCTGGACTTCTCATCATCATGAGTGGGCCTGCATGTAGTAACTAGAAAAAGCATGCAAGCCGCCTCGAATTAGCTGGTTTTTCTTTTAATTTTCCATAAAGTGTCATTAAGCTGATTAATTTGCAGTTATAATTCATCATCCCTTTAATGAATAGACTCATTAAGCATTCACGCTACTGGAGGAAAAGGTGAGTCTACAGACTAATTTCTTCAACAAAAGTGAAATAAAAACAATAGTTTTTACACCTTGACTCCAGCTAATAAAACAGTTTTGCATTTATGCTTTAGAGTTGCTTTAATTGATAAAATACACTTAAACATTTTAAGTTTGCCGTTCATAATTCAATTGAAAAATACTTTATCAATCCCCAAACCGAAATTCAGTGCTGCAGATCTCTTAAGATGTACAGTCAAGATTGGTTGCTGAGAAGGCTGGGAAGTCAACTCAAATACTTGAGCGTCCGTCAGTCCACATTTAGACAAACTGTCTACTAACTGAGACAATGTACTTCTGCTGCAACTCTTTCTAGAAGTGAACGTCCAGCCAAGGAGACGTTAGAGACACAATGCACAATCTTCAATGAGGGAAAGCGGAACCCATGACGAACAGATAAAATTACAGAGGTCACCGAAAACATCAACTCAAATTCAAATTCAAATGAATCCTACAGAGACTGGATTTAACTAAATTCAGTCCACCAGGTATAAAGAAGCCAAACAAAATGTATGCGTCTTAGCTTCTAAATACTGATGTGTACTAATTAATTTTTAATTTAAAAATTTGTCTTTTTCTACATTTACAACATAGCTAGATTTTGAATTTTTTTAACTAATTAAATAAAAACTTTTCTCTAGAACTGAATCTATATATTTTAAAGGTTTAAAGGCAGGATTATCTCCTAATGTCTCAATCCCAAAATAAAACTGGATTAAACTAAGCAAGCAACTCATATTTGTTCCCATTTATATCAAGGTCGGAGGACACAAAAGCATGTATTATTCAAAATTGATGTCCTTATTTCAGAAAAACAAGAAACGTAATAAAGGAATTATATATTATATTATACCCTCCTGAGACCCAGCCTATACGTTTTGTCCTCTGTAGCGGACATTGGTTTTTGGTTTATATATTTTAAGTCATTTGACCTGCCTTACCAAGCTCTGATGTCCTTCGTAGAGGACATCTGGCCTTTCAAATGGTATCCCATGTCTTTGGGTGGGATAAGAGAAACTTTTTTATCATGATACAAAATGTGAAACTGCAGCAAAACACACATGCCAGAAAAAGAGAAAAAGTAAGTCAAATACTGTTGTGATATTGTTTGTTTACCTATGGTATTCAGATATTTTGTTGTTTAGGAATATGTCAGGAATTGTCATTTGGTGTCAGTCTATTTTGATTTCGAAGTCTCACCGTTTATTACAGAGGAATTGTTCCGTACTGTAAAATCTAAAGTACAATTATTTTAGTATATTTCTAAATTGTGAGTTGTTGTTTTATCTCCAAACAGTCACGACATCGCAATTAAAGGGATATTGAAATATACTTTTTTTTCCTCGGGCCACAGGAGGTTAAAGTGTATTCAAAATAGAACTGTTTTTATTTTTCAAGTGAATTCAATACACTTCATTACTTTTAAAATTTACAACTAATAACATTTCACTATCTCCGTGAGAGCTTTGACTGAAGCCTCTCAGAGAAATGACAGAATAAACAAGTATGACATCAAATTTATGACATCACTAGCCAAGATCGCCAAAACAAGTATGGTTATCAATAGAGGTGTTTTTAAACCATATATATATTTTTTTTTTTACTCACTCTCCCAAAAAAGAACTTGAAATTGAAGAAGAAAAGGGTGTTTTTTTTTTAGCACCTGGCCCATTTTAGCTTAACCACTTAGCTAAAGTGGGCCACCATATTCAGCTAAAACGGGCTACATTTACCCACAACGCAAAAACAGGTTTATAGGCACTGTTATCATTTACATACTGTATCCTCACATTTTGTTTTACTTTTATGTATTCTATATACCTTGAGAGAACAGGCAGGAAGGGTAAAAAATGAGGAAGTTAAAAAAAAATCAAACATGAAGATTTCAGTACAGAGGATGACATACGGAAAGAAAGTTGCTCGTCATGACTATCAAAAGTTAGATGAAAGTAAAAAGCAACAAAATTGCTGTTTTTGTGCAAATTTTCTACATTAGCAATGTTCAAAGCATGTGACATAGGTAGAGCTACGACCGTACGAAAATCAACAAAAGAAATTAAAATGGCTGCAGTGGAGAAGATGACTGTTGGGTCTGTCTGTAAAAACAGGTTGATCTAAGGTTATCAGCACTTCTGAAGCCCTCATGGTTGTTTTGAAACGTAGCTTTTGAACGTTAATGTACGAGTCATTGCTTAAAGCCCAGCCCACTGCAATCCATTCACTACTGGCTGTCTGGTGGAAATAGTTGTAAATAGGAGGGGGTACAAGGCCCATTTATAAGAGATTTTTAACAAAGTGAATGGGTGTGGTTGTCCAGAGCAACAGCAACAAACTTTATGACTCAAAATGTAATTTTTTTTTTCCTGGAGAAATATTTGGTAGAATTGTGGTAGTTTATAAAGCCGTCATTACATTTCATTAATAGCACATTGTATATTTTTATAAACGGAAAAGTGTCCCATTCAACCCGATTCAACCCTAAATTATTCAGCAGTCAGCGTGTCCACAGCAGAATATCACGGAGGGAAATTCTCCTCTCTAAAAACAACACATTGCTGCACACCTGCAGTTTGCCAAAGAGCGCTCTGGGAAACTAAGACACTAGTGGGAAAAGGATTTATAGACTGAAGAATAAAAGAAATAAAAGTTGAATTGTTAAATACTTAGCACACAAAAGGCACAGCTTGCCAACAACAAAAAGACAACCACAACAACAACATCTCAGTAGTGCAGTACAGTTGAGGGGGCATCACCAGTTGAGTTTGCTTCACTGCCTCAGGTACCATTGATGATCAAAGATGGGAAATTAGTTCTTGAATTTACCAACATATCCTACAGGATAATATTAGGGTGAGTGTCCACCAGCTAAAGCTTAAAAGGACAATTATTCTAAAAATGATGGTAAATCCAGCACAGAACAGCTTCAGAAAAACAAAATCCACCTTTAGGAGTGGCCCAGTCATATCTCAGATCTTAACCTGATGGAGATGCTGTGGACTGACTCTGGAAAAGCTGTTCACACCTGATTTGTTGATGTACCACCACCAAGAAAGCAGTACAAGAGGAACTCAACCTCATTTCTGGAGGGAATGTAGAGAAATGGCATGTTTATTTAGCAAAAGAAGATATGCAGTTCTGTAGTTTATACTACGGGATTCACTTTATCTATCCATTTATTTTTTATATCTGCTGAATCCATCTATAGGGTCAGGGGGGTCTGCTGGAGCCTATCCCAGCTCATTACAGGCGATAGACAAGGGTGGGATTCACTTTAAATTAACCATATCAAAAGTTCAGCCTATGACCCCTTTATAGTTGCCTTTATTCATTTTAATTTGTGCTTCAAAATAGAGTAAAAGCGAAAAACCAAGAGTGAGGCATCCTACAAATGTGTATAAACTGAAGCAGTTCAGTGTTTCTTCTCAATGTTCTGCAGCTATGATCCACTGATGCTGGAAGAGTTTGTTGGTTCTGCAAAAAGAGCTTCAGCTAGTTCTGAACTGTGAGGGTTTACTCACTTTTTTTCTCTAGCACTATGAATGTTCAAAGGCTGTGTTCGATGAAGACAAGAAATTATGGATGTTTGTGCGTTATCAACTGAAGCATGTTTTTTTTGATGAAGACACATTTTCTGACAAATGTAATGCAGAAAATTAGAATACTGACTGTGAAACCGGATTTGGACCAAAGGTAGATAAACATGAAGTACTGTACTCGTCTAATCAAGAACTTGGACGCTGAACTCTCTCAAATTGGCCTTCAGATGGAAGCATTTTAACGAAGGTCATTTCAGTAAAGTCCTGCTTTGATAAGACCATCCGAGAGGAAAACCCACTTGTGTTAATGTCCCACTTGAGTATTTGATGGGCTTTTTGGTGCATTTGAGGAAGTCCTCTGGATCTTACGTGTTCTAGGTTTATCTAACTACCTGGTTCTTGTGGTATTTAGTTTGCTGCTCAGGAGAAACCAACCCTGGTGGACTTACCAGCAGTGAGGAGAAAAAGAGAGGCGATGATCAGAAGAGCCCTGAGATCCATCATAGCAGTGATACGATGAGAAGAGACAACACGGATCAGATCAACACGCCAACGACAGAAAGAATGATGAGAAAGGAAATGCTGCAGAGGTGTATACTCCTCACCCCCCCTTCTTCTCCAGATAGTGAATCAGTTCATCCCCGGCATGCTGCTGCTCATGCAAGCTGCAGATTTCCTCTCTTCAAAGGTGACGAGGGCGGGGAGAGTCAGAAACGGCGACGAGCTGGGAGGAAGGAGGAAGTGGAAGGAACAGCTTCGTGACCTCAGACCAAACTTCTTACTTTTAGCACGTCTGGAGACACAAGCTCCTGCCAGATCCTGCAGAGCACCAGTGTGGAAGTTTCACAGGTTTTACTGAACAGGTTTTACTGAAGCTGGTTTTACCGCTTCAACTCTAAATCTCCATCTTCCAAACATGTCTAGTATACATACTACTCCCTCTGTTGAAACACTGACTTTTATACTCGGCATTTACTATTTTTCAAGAGTTAGAATCTCTGTCCTCATAAACTGTGATGATGTAGCTGAAGAAGGTTCAGCAGCTGGAACGGCCAGAACAATCATCTCATTTCAGGCTGGATTTGATAGCACTACACCCAGATGGTTTCTTGTTTTCCAAAGCTATGAAGATCTGAGCAGGAAGTTCATCAGCCAAGTGAGATTTATGATTCTGTGTGGCAACTATGTAGGTATGAAGAACATTTACATGTCCCTCCATCTTTATTTTGCTCAGTTATTATACAACCAAATGCAATTTTGTTTTCTTTTGTTTTCTTCCTTCTTGTAGCTCGACATAGCAATGGAAAAAAATGAAGCAGATCTTGGTGAGGAGCTAAGCAGCAACAATCCAACGTCAAGCCTCTAGACCAGGGGTCTCAAACTCCTGTCCTAAAGGACAGCATCCCTGCTTCTTCACACCATGATACAAATGACTGTGTCATTAACAGACTTGTGCAGACCTAGATGACAAGCTGGTGACGAGCATTAACTTGAATCAAGTGTACTGATACACCTAAAACGTGGAGGACAGCGGCTCTCCAGGGCTGGAGTTTCAGACTCCCGTTCTAGACTGAAGCCAATGCAGAAATAAAAGAAGTTGCAGTTTTGTCAACTGACCATCAGGGACTGGCTTCAAAAGCAAGTAAGTCTCTTCTGACCTCCAACTTTGCAGCAGAAATAAACATATTTACAGCCTGGTTCTGGTCTCCATGACTGACTTCACATCAAGCCGACTTTCAGGCCTTGTTTGGTTTGCACATTTGCAACTTGCAACCATGCACATTTGCAATTTGCAACCATGTTTGTCAGGGACCTTGTAACAGTGTTTTATCTTTACCCTACAGCGCTTCACCCTACAGTGTGAAGCGTCTCGAGGTGACTTTTGTTGTGAATCGGTGCTATATAAATAAAATTGAATTGAATTGAACTTGGTGCCATGCACTTTGAGAAGAAAAGGCTTCAAAAGCCATCTTCAGAAAACCTACGGTTGACATCATAGAGGGTTTGACTCGTAATTTTACAGTTTATAGTTAGAGCTCATAAATGTTGAGTAAGAATAATTTATAAAGGATCTAGCTTTCTACCCAGCTTGAGAACAATGAAAAATAAGTAATATCAGGAAATATGAAGAGGGAAATACCAAGCAAGCAAGCACACTGATCACATGTGTTGCGATCTGCATTGACCTGACATTTAAGGGGAGTGTAAAAACCAGCAGCAGCCTTCAGATCAGGTAAACATCAAAGAGATGAAGGCTCCGTTCATACTACAGGCTTACCTGTAGTATGAACAGTGCTACCTCCGCATGCACAGTAAAAGGAAGTAACGTCAAACACAGTATGTCAGATGTATGGAGGTAAACAAGGATGCTGCAGCAGGGAGGCTAGATGGATTCCTTTTTTAAGCCCTAGTGTCGTAGAAATGGGTAAATTCCCACATTAATTATACTGAGAAGAAACCTGAGGAAAAGGAGAGCAAAATTTTTAACACTGACCATGTGTGAAGCAATGGCTTCAACATCTGTACAGAGACGAGGACGAGGGATAGGAATCAGAAGTGGAGGACCGTGACATGACCTACTTCTCTGAAGCAGATTTCATCCTTAACAACAACAAAAAAAGAAAGGTTCTGAAAATGCAGAATTGTGATAATAATTACAATAAGTACGCCTGATATTAACCAGTGACAGTGCTGATTGTTGTTATATGGCTTGTGGTGCAACATTTGCACTGAAATGGAAACAACAGATGAACATAAACTGAAGTAAAGTGAAAGATGATATGATGGTTACATGTGCTCAGAATCTGCACCACATGTGCGCACCAACATGTACGAAAATGACCTTCAGGAACTTTAACATAGACTCTAAAAAAACTATGGACAAAGGATGAGGTCATGTGACCCACTGCTTTCTGTAGATTTTGAAGCTACTTTTTCTTTGCTCTGAGCACAGCCATCCTGCCTGAAAAGCCGATGGGATCATGCCCACCATATGTCAATCAAAGTTGGCTGTGGATTCCAGCTGTATTAGCTGAAGAGAAATCTGGAGAGCTTCTGTTGAACGTTTACAGTGCGCTATACCATTTAACATGCTGACTCGATGGAGAAATCAAACATCACCATCACATTTAGCCGGATGCTGCGTTAGCACAAACAGGTGGTTGCTTCACTAAATGTGGTAGCATGATGATTATAGATGAGGAAGTAATAACAGCTAGCCACTGGCTGAGCTGATTCTCAATCAATCATATTAGAAAAAAAATGTAATGCTTTATATAAACTCTCCTGGGACATCTCTGAGCTTTAACTGCATGTTGAAGAAGTCTGTGAGGACAGGAAAAAGCTGCTCTGAACATGATCTGACATCCCTGTCACTTTCCTCACCTCAGTCCTAGACAGTAACCGTTCGGACCTCATGTTGAGTGACAATTAGTCGATTCTGCTCCCAGTGTGAAGACAGAAATGCAGCAGACTCTGTGTTAACAGTATCAAATTTACTTAAAAAAAATTATGAAGTGGATTTGGCAGTGGCTAATTATGCTTGAACATGTTTATCACATTAGGCTACCAAGAGATGATCAGTAGTGTAGTTGTGTTGGAGTGTGAGAGGACAGGAAAGAGACACTGACAAACAGACATTAGTCCACAGATACGTGTGTTACCAGCCTCGAGTAGCCAGGAGAGGAACTGTAGGTTGGGAGCTGCAGGTTTGGTTCTGCCCTCTTGACCTCAACCCAGAAGATGACATTACTGTACCTGAGCCATTTCTTATTACTTCAAGTTCAACATTACAGAAGAAACATGAACAGGCCTTTGACCCATTTTGACAGAAAAATGAGTATCAGCCTTCAAAAAGTCAGTCACCTTTTGTCATTTTAATCAAATAGACTTTATCTATATATAATGAAGATCACATTCCCAAATTACAATTAGTGTTTCTGCTCACAGTGATATCTAACTGAAAAAACAAGCCAACACAGCACATAAACCCCAATTGTTAACTAAATAGAATAAATGTCCATGATAACTTATCATCCCTGCTGCATCTGCTGAGACAAAGTTCAGCTAGGACATCTGACATATCCAGACTTAATCCCTGACCTTGGTTTTGTAACCATGGGAGACCAGTGTCAAAAAGGAACCTGTAAGTGAAGAAAAAAATGCTTAAAAGATTTTTTTTGTTTGTTTCAACTTTTGAAAATATTACATTTAATTAAGTTTATATTAAATATTTGTCATGTCATCACATTTTTATTTTTTTATTTACCATACTATACATGTTTGTGGTCTTGTGTTTTTTTTTTTAAGCATCAGGCCTAAATGTACCACAGATTGATATTATGGATTTTTATGCATTGTTTTTTTTGTTTTCTTTTTAAAAAAAAAAAAAGATTTAAGGTTTCCATACCTTTATTGGAAAAGCATTGTTTAAAAAACTTATTAAAAGCATTAAAAACAACAAATTTTACTATTTTTCCAATAAATGAAACTCAACATTGCGGAATTTACAATTTTGTGTAAAACCTGAGATTAAAAATGTTTCAGTGGGAGTCAAGAACAGTTTTGTACCGACAACCTGAAGAGTAATAACTTCTTAATCTGTCACATACAAATAGTGGTCATCTTATCAAATTGGCATTTAGAGGATTAAAATAATTAAAACGAACATTTGGTAGTTTTGATTTGGACTTAATTTGATTGACAGATTTGTTGTCTTTGGACTTTTTTGTTTGATAAATTTGTGCTACAAGCTGTTGGACTTTAAAATGATTTTAAAGATTTTCCATTGAGAAAAAAAAGTCATACCCTATGGAGGAACACAACCAAACTGGTTGTGTTTGGTTTCCTGAAAGGATAAAGGAAGTCAGTAAAGACCTTTAAGAAGTTTATCATTTCTTCCAGCAGATCTTTTGTCTTCCTGACTGGTTTTGTCTTTTTCATTCTGCATCATATGAATGTTTTTATTTCTCTGTTTTGATTGTATCAAACATGAGAAGCTGCACAGATGACTTCTGATGACATCAGGACCATTTAAACTTTCATAAATAAAGACTCAGCACAGCTCAGTTCAAATCAACTCCAGTTTAATTATTCACAACCCAAAATCAAAAAAAGAAAAAAAAAAGAACCTAAACAAGATTTTAAACAATCTACAGTCATCAGTATCATCATAGATTTCCCTTAAGTCAGAGCAGACGAGCATCTGAACATGAATTTCCTCTGAATGACTTTAATGCCTGACCATGTGAAGACATGCTGCTTGTGCTTTTCTAAAACTCTGAACAAAACCGCCTCTGCGAGGAGCCGCATCATCATTCACATCATCGCCATTTCAGGTCACGTGACCATGTGTGTGGAGAAACAGAGAGAAAGAGGAGTGTGTGCATGTGTGTGTCAGGAGAGTAGCACAGGTGACATCAGCACCAGAACATTTGCAGCTCTCACGTCTCTGCTGCCACCTCGTGGAAGGGAGACGGTACTGCAGCTGCAGTTTTGCTCCACAGACGGCCGTCATCTGGGTCTCAGGTTCGAATAAGAAGACATTAGTGGGTCAAAATCACCTGACCTGAAGCTCCTGTCTGGTTCAGAGACATCATTTCAGAGACATCCAAGGGGGTGAGGAGTGGAGGGTGGCATCCACAGTAATTCCAGTTCCAGTTTGAGAGACACTTTTGACTTATTACAGGTGAAGGACACTGGTGACATTTTTACCAAGCTGCCAAACATGGAGCCATTTCTGTTTCCAACCTGTTTACACTGACAGTGGAAAAAGGAGGATGGAAGCCTTGTCATAGTAGCTATCATCTGAAGGGAACTTCAGGAGCACCTCCATCAAAAACGCATCAGACTCATCCAATCGGCCCGTGTGTGTGTGTATATATGTGTGTACGTATGTGTAGTGTGAACAGCAGGGGGCGCTGGAGGCTGCTTTAATAAACTGTAGTGGTAGCTGGTGGACTCCAAACAAACAGAGAAACAAAGCGAGACACCTTGATGGCTACAGGGACTAGTCTTGTGACATTGTCAGGAGACACATGTGTACCCGAAGAGAACAGAGGACTCCTGGGGACAAACTGCAACATTTCCACAACAGAACGTGATGGAACAGGAAGCAGAGCTGCAGTGGCTTCCTGTCAGCAACATCACGGGTGACAGTGTCTTTGGTCAAACTGAACCTTCATGAACCTGATGAAGAAGCCCACCTCTGTCCCGCCCATCACCACACCTGCAGCTCTGTGTCGACTGAAGCGGAAGCAGCAGTCAGCATCGTGTTCGTCATCGCAGGATTGCACGCGTGGTCACGAGGGCTTTGATTGACACACAGCAACACACACTGAAGAGGAGGAGGAAGGGGGTGTGTTTTAACGCTTCAACACAACAACCTGAGACTAGTGTGAGTGGGAGTGGGGTGTGGGAGTGGGAAGGGTCAAACTGAAGGCTGATGTGGAGACAGAAATAGTGCAACAGAGTTTAGTGAAGCAGGAGGAGAAACAGGGTGAAGAGGAAGAATTGTGACAAAGTGGGTCTGAACAGCACCAGAACCTTCAGGAGTAGGGCTGGGGGAGGCCGTACCCAGGTCTGTGGATGGCCCTCCCCGTGGGGGACTGGGAACTAGAGTAGGGGGGCCCAGCCTGGTAGCTGTAGCCCCCAAAGCTGTAGGAGGCTGGGTAGGGCGCGGGGCCACTGTGGGGGTGGCTGGGGGTGTACTGGCCAAATGCTGAGCCGGGGTGGGGGGTAGGGAAGGAGGGCTGGGCTGGGTAAGGACAAGGGCCGGCAGCCGGTGGCCCAAACGCTGGCATGGGGCCAGAGTAGCTCCCTGCTGGGCTGAAAGGTGAACCAGAACCAGAGTACGGAGGAAACTGAGGCGGAGGGTTGTTTGGACCAGAGGCTGCCGCCGCTGCCCCTGGAGGAGGGGCGTTGGGAGAAGGGGTCGGGTATGGGCTGTAGGGAAGCCCCGACGGGCCCACTGAAGACGAGGAAGCGTTCTGGTAGCTGCAGGATGGAGGTTTGGAGCTGGACTGGTGCTGATCTGAGGTGGTGGTCGCCGTTGGCTGACTCCAGAGCGCTGGGGTGGGGGTGGGGTTCTGGCTGATGCCTGCTGATGATGTCATGGCGGTGGGACTGCCCTCGCTCCGCTGTCGCAGCAGTTCCTGCAGCTTCTCCAACCGTACACGTCTTTTATGAGCAAGTGACCGCAGTGACAGGAAACGGTCGAGGAACGAGTCCAATGGCAGAGATCCGTCCAGAAAATCGTCTGCCAGGGCCTGAATATACACACACACACACACACACACACACACACACACACACACAAAATGAAGTTCGCAGCAGAGAGGAAACAGCCTCCCTAAACTTACACTCACTAACGGATGTCTTTAACACAAGCTGAGTCAGTTTTAGTGAACTGAATACACTGAGGTCCAGAACATCCTTAGAGAACATTAGTGTATGGGGGTGTCCAGCATCCATCTTCAACAAACACCAGGTCTGGATGTACTAGTTGTGGATGTTGTGGACACTTAAGATCGTATTTAACAAATACTGAAGTCTGAACCGTATATATTTACAGTACGTCTGGGTAGTTACCCGGGTATTCAACAAATATCGGGTCTGAACCAAACAGTACCCAGTTCTGGCTACTCCATTTATAGTTGTTGTGGGTAGTTATGGGTACTGATGAAACCCAGGTCTAGACCAACACTGAAACAAATAAATACCAATGACGTCTCCAGACATTTGATGAGTCCAAACATCTATAAAAACCTTCCCTGTGATGGTTTAAGCCTCTTTCAAAACAGTTTCCATCCAGATAATAGAAACCATCAATGTAGCTATAAGATAACCTACATGATAACATCCAAAAAATTACCAGAATGTGAAGGTGAAGTACTTGTATGCGAGTTGGAGGCAAGAAAAAAATATATTTTATTTGGTGTAAGTAATAAAAGAAAATATATCGAGTGGGAGTGTGTGACTTTTGTCATATTTATTCTGGACTAAAATGACCTCTGGACCTGCAGTAGTTCTAAAGTTAACCACCGACATCTGGATTTAGTTTTGTGTATTCAGGTTAGATAAGGGAAGGTTCCAGTATGCTGGAGTGAGTGACTCCATCATTGGAGAAATGACACTTTCTGGACACTTTTGGATATCATTCAGAAGTACATTCAATAAAAATATCATCAAGATATTGCTTGGTCACATTGATTAGAACCAACCAAACTTTTAGTGACATGTTAGATTCATACTAAACTACATCAAGGATTCTTTTATGGAATCAGCTTTTAGCTACAAATTGCATTTTAACATTTGCCTGGTCAACAGTGTAGGAAATGTTGTAAATCTGGGAGTCGTATGGATTCATCTGGCTCATCGTCAGCTTGGGACGACAGAGTCATTTCCAGTCGAAAGACCCCAGTTGCTAGGAAACCGAGTGTGGAGAGTACTTCAAGAACATCATTGAAGGCTGAACCTAACTGATGGACTCCCAATGTCTCCACAACAAATGTTTCATAGTTTAAAAATAAAACACATTTGTTTGTATCTAGTTTCAGAAGGCTGAGGTCTCCTAAGGGCTTATGTTTACATGAGAACCCAATTACACAAGTGATTGTTGCGCTGACAGACTTGGCATTTTAATTTCATTTTACTTGTGACAATAAAAATAAAGATATTCTATTCACAAAGTATGAGTGTGTGTGTGTGTGTCTGTGTGTGTGTGTGTGTGTGTGTGTGTGTGTGTGTGTGTGTGTGTGTGTGTGTGTGTGTG
>JAOWBL010002354.1:0-13813 GCA_028564865.1 Zenarchopterus dispar
CACACACACACACACATATATATATATATATATATATATATATATATATATATATATATATATATATATATATACACTTCAAGGTTACATTATCAGGCTCTAATATCATGACTCTATCTTTTGTTTGTATCTTAATAAAGAGTCTGAAAGGCAAATATGGCGGTCATTAAGACTTTGATAGAACAGCCAGACTATCAAATGTGTAAGACTTTTGTTCAGTACCCATATCATCTAAAACATCTGTCATCATCCTGACCTTTCTACCTCTTGTACAACTTTAACATTTCAAGTGAAGTTGTTAGAATATTGAAACCATGTTTCTTTCCTCTGAAACATTTCTGCAAGGTCTTGGGGGTCAGGTCCGTAAATATCTTTTTATTATATAATGAATCCGATATCACAAAAACAATGACTTAAATAAAATCTAAAACCTATGCATGTCTCCTCTAACTTTTCTACCACCTCTACAAGCAGACCTGAGCCCCATTTCATTGCTTAAGGGCTTCACGTGGTATGGACATGATTTCAAAGTTCTTCAAATAATTCCACATTAAGTGACAGAACACTGACTCATCATCTGCAGTACAGAGAGAGGGTGAGGAAGACCAGCTGTCAATTCTAACCCTTTTTTTGTCCTAATAACTTAAACCAGATGGTGTTTTGGGTAAGTGAAACAAAATCCTCAGTGAGTAAGCAACCGTTCTGACCTACATATTTTTATGGTCATGTAAATGTGAGCACTATACGTAGAAAATAAAGGAATTGTTTCAGCTTCTCAAACATAAATATGTTCATGCATAACATTTATGAAGACCATTTTTGTTTTAATCAGTCAGCTATTTTTGCACTTAAAAGGCCATTGCACATAATAAAAGTACCTCAGAAGAGCAAAGTATATATTAGTTTCCATGGTGATTGATGCTTCCTGCCTCGTGAGAAGCATTGTTCATGGCTTACCCTTTCATTACTTCTTTGCTTATCAGCTGAGCATGTCCTTGACAGTTATTCAATGTGAAGTGACATTTCATAGTAAAGAGGGCAGATGTTTTATTTTCCGAACCCATTTACGTCTCACCTGCCCACCAGCTGCCTGGCCTTCACACCTGCCACTTATCAGCAAATCAGCTCCTGACTTTGTGCCCGTTCACCCCGTCATATCTCATTGTCTGATTAAGCTTTGTTTATGTATGATCAAAAAGCTAATGTGCTAAGAGTTTTACGTAACTAAACTACTGCATTAATGTTCTGAGGGCCTTCTTGATGATCCACGAAGCTCAGTTTGCTGTGATTAGTGACTTAATTGTTCAGCAGTGCTAGAGTGCAAAGAAGCTGCTTATCCTTTGGTTCCAGGGAAACCTTTTAGTCTTTTACTCAGGAAGTTAGGCAGCATGGTGGATTCAGCATTGGCACTGTTGCCTCACAGCAAGAAGGTTCCTGGTTTGACTCCCAGGCCTGGCAGGAGTCTTTCTGTGTGGAGTTTACAAGTTCTTCTCAAGCTTGCGTGGGTTTTTTCCAGGTACTCTGGCTTCCTTCTACAGTAACAGCATGTATGTTAGATTGATTGATGATTTTAAATTGATCATAAGAGTGTGTGAGTGTGTATGCTTGTCTATGTACATCGATTCACAACCTGTCCAGATGTACCCCTGCCTTTTGTCTGTAATGAGCCAGAACAGGCGCCACCAGACCCCCATAACCCTGTTACAGGATTAAGCAGGTATAGAAAATGAATGGACGAACTCAGGAAGTTTCATAACTGAGTGAAATAACACACACCATGCAACCATTTCGCTTACTAAATCTTTATGATCCTTAGATTACACAACTCGCTGTCCTGTAATTTGGAGTCCTTGAAGTTATTGCTGTGTTCATACTTAATGACAAATGGGCAACAGCATCACGCACAACATGATCTCACACCGACTTGGTCACCCAACTGGTCTTCAAATGATGTTTTGTCAACAACAGATGTGGGAAATGAGGCGTAACCATATTCAAAACAGGAGTTGACCATTTTAAAATGTCTAGGGAAAGAAATAAGCAATGGGAGTGTCAATTTGCTATTATCTTTTCAGAACACAAAAATGAAAATGTAAAGGGCAAAGAACATGGATAAAAGAATGCATAAGCATGCACGAGCAGCAGGGGTTGTTAGTGCTACAAAGAGAGTTGAGTAAAAAAAAATTGTATCAAAAATTACATGTCTGTGTCTATTCTGGTATGACTCATGTTTCATTGTTTACAGTATCTCCGGTTTGTATCTTGAGTTTCATTTCAGGTTTTTTCCCTTTTCCTGATATCACTTCATGTCTTGGTCTTTCACAAGTTGTGGCTCAAATGTGAAATCACCTGACAGCTCGAATGTCTCATAGTTTTTGTTTTAGATGAAATGCATTTCTCAGCAGGCTTGTACAACTTGGCACAAGTTTCAGCAACTTTATGTGAGATTTTTGGTCTTTGGGGTTTGGGGTTTTTTTATGGTTTTTCAGTCTCCATTTTGGCTGGTGTGGTGTCATCAGCTAATTGGAAACAGGACCTGACGCACCTGCCTTCCTTCCGCTTATCACCCTACAGTCCATAAAGGTGCCTGGCAAACTGCACTCAGCCTCAGGTACTCTGCTGTCTCTCTGTAGTATGCCCTGACCACATATTAGCACAAGACTAGTTTTTTTTTTTAATAAACTGTTTTACCGTCATCTCCATCTCCCTCCTGCTTCTGGGTTCAGACCTCAGAAAATCCTAACACATTCTCTCCAGAATTTAATTTAACACCAGAAGCTGTTTTTGCAGAATTTAAGCACACATGTGACTTGTTCCTGATTATATTTTTTTGCAAAAAAACCCCCCAACAATTCTAATATTACAATAGAGGTACCACTGCAGGGGGCGGGGGTTCCAATTGGGTTTTTTCTTTGAGCATCACTCTCCTAAATAAAATAATATCTTTGTCCAAAAAGATGTTTTTGGACAAATTATTATGACTGCCACTACCGCTGTTGTAAAATAGTAGACAGAAGACAAAGGCAGCGGATGATCATTCAAATAATTATTCAGAGCCAAAGGCCTCATGTAATGCAGTAATACATGATGATTAGTATTATAGCTCAACTACATCATATTAATGAGGCCTAAACCAGCTGGTAACTAGATTTTTTTTTTTTTTAATGGATTTGGATAGACTGACTACATTACATGAAGTGACATCAGAGATGTGCAAATGTGAAAGAAGTGTTGCCATTACACATTTGCACTAAACTGGATTAGCAAGATGTCTGTAAAACCATCTTGTGAAAGCATAAAAAGGTTTTTGTGACATTCAACAGTTTTTTTTGTGGGGGGTTGTTTTTTGTTTTTTCTTTCTTGCAATATTTAGGTTTTGCACAAATCTAGTAGTAATGGAAATGCAACCTCTGTTCTGTATGGCCACCTCCCACCCCAAACCCTGTGCTATAATGAAATGCCAGAATTAGCCTGGCCTGAAATTTAAATAGGTTGAACTCCTCCACTTGAGGAAGTACCTCAATCCCAACCCAAAGAGGGAATTCGACCTTTTTTTTTATATGAAAACCGTCATCTTAGATTTGCTGACTCTCATTATTTCTGCTTCACACTCAGTTGTGAGCTGCTCCAGTGAGAGCCATCATAGCCCCAACAACAAACTAGATCTGTGCCTTGAACTTCTGCCCATAAAAATTATGAGCAGAACCAGTGATAAAGGGCAGCCCTGGTGGAGTCTAATTCCCACCTGGAATGATTTCAGTTTACTACCTACATGAAATCATCTGCATGATTGTTGAGCCTTGGCTGCGATACATTATGCAGGTGATTTCATGTTGTATTTTTTAAAATATATATATTAAATACAAGATAAGTGTTGGGTAGTGTTGTTGAAGTGCTATTGTTGTGTTTAAAAAAAACCATAGCTACACATTCAACTCCAGCTCCAGGCACCTGGGAATGAGTCAAATGTTTTTCTCTCATCCTTGCATTCTCAACTCTCCGATGCTGTTTATTTATATAGAACATCGCCTCTGAATGTAATTTATTTTAAAAAAGCCTAAATGTTGATTTGTGAAGACATTTTGATTATTTAACCATATTCTCGATCTATTCAATAACATAGTAACTTCAATGCTGCATACATGACACATTCTCATTCTAGAAAAGAATAAAATCAAATCATCACTTTGGGTGAATTTCCCCAAGTGAGGGGGATTTTTATTTCCATGTATCCAGATACTTGTTGATTAAAATAAACCACACATGCTGCCCCAGGGTGCATGTACTCCATGCAGTGAGTGTGTGCACCTAAATGTAATAGAGATAAGTGACTTTGTGTGTGCATGTGCTAGCAAGTACGTGCTCCCTTCTATTCATGATCACATTAGAGCTCAAGATGCTACTGTCAGGTTTCAATTATCAGCCCTCACAGCTGCTTGGTGTACAGAAGGCCAGAGAGAACACCCAGCGATAAGCGAGTTAATGCTGAATGAAGCCCTGGTCAGACCTGAGAGTCTGAGTCTGTCCAGACACTGGCTGTTATTACAGTTGCAGGCAAAGAAACATACACAAATACAGGCCTCCTATGACATAACCTCAACACAAGATGATTTACATATTTTTCTGTTAACCAAAATAAAAGCGTTTTTCAGCAAAGAAATAAACAGGAGTCACTGGTAAAAGAGCATGGGCTAGTACTTTTTTGGCACCTTGCAGATACTTATTTGTAGTGACATGAAAATGTCAGCTGGAGGGAAGATGCAGTAAAATGTGTGAACTGGACAGGAGGAAAATTTGGAAGAAATGGAGAAAACATGAACTGAAAATGATATCAAAATTTGCCTGGCATCTTTATGTCATGAAGAGGATCTGTTTTTTTCAGTGAACTATTTAGTCTCATAACGCTGAATGTAAAAATGGAAATCCAGCATGAGCACATGCAAGTGATACAAGCATAAAAAACAATATCAGCAAATGGAAATGTATCCGACCCTGAGCTCATGAACCATCATATGCCATGAAGCATGCTTGAAGGAGAGCATTCCTCAGCAATGTGCACAAATGTTCAACCATAAGCACGGGGGTATGATGAGCATGTGCTTGACACTTCCTACGCAGCGGCTCAGCAAATGCTCATGCTGACTGATTAACTCCAATTCAGCAGGTTATATTTGTGAAAGCTGCCACAGTGATAAGTGTGTCTGGACACCAGTAATAGACAGTTAAGCCTTACATTGAGTCACTGGGGTGTTCTAGAGCTCCTGGAAATAACTGACACCCCTCTCTCCATGTTTGTATGATTTTAATCCAGAACAATAGTCTTTCTTGAGATTCTGGTTTGGACTTCTGCTGGAACAGTTAACTGGGGAACTTCTACGAGTAACAAGTACCCCAAGATTAGCTACTTTTTTTTTTTTTTTAATCCAGCTCTGATTGGCTTTTGCAGTAGTTGTTTGCAATATATGTGATAAAACTGTGGTATAGGTTCTTTGCATTTAAAAGCTGTGCTGGACAATAATTTTACCTGTACAACCCACACCTTATCTCTTAGTAAGAGACAGGTATTGATCTTTTTCAGTATTCGAGTAGTCATGGCAACCTGAAACATAACAGGGAAATGAAAGCAAGTTACAACACTTAGCAGGAGCTGCCTTGTTGTTAGTAGCAATACTAGGATTAAAAGTCCCATCAATCACACCTGTGGTAGTGCTCCAAACATTTTTCTTCATCAACATCCCAATCATGCTACTGCCGGCGTGCATGTCAAACTAAGGACATGCAGCTTATCTAAATAGTTTATCTTTAAAGCAACTTTTTAAAAAGGTTTTTGTCTTGAAGCTAATTATGCCTTCTGCATAAGACTTTCCTTCTGTTAAAACTTTTATATGATATTAATAACTACCTTGCCCTGCAGATATCTTTCTAATCAACTGAATAAATAGCATCTAACAATATGACAGTGTAAAACTTGTGTTTTAGTTCCAAAATCCCATGATAGTGCCCGACAATCACCTTTCTTCAAACAGAAATGCATTACTGTGGAGCCTCCAAAACATTATTGTTCCAGTTGTTGGCCAAATATCAGTCATGGTTTATGGCTTTGTTTTTATTTTGTTTTTATCTTGCTGTAACAATGTTCTGTCTTTTACTGATGTTCTGCTTTCTTCTGTAACAAATTAAATATTGTTCACTTCAGTTTGTCCTTCCTTTTTGTTTGTTGATTTCCACCTGGTTTCAGTTTTTCTGTTGATGCCACACATGTTTTTGGTTGGTCAGTGCTTCCCTCTGGATTCATACCCTCTGGCTTTCTTTGTTCCATGAAAGATCGTTTTCTTCCTTATTCTTTATTTTGTGTTCCGTATGCTTCTTGTCCATAGCTTCTGTTTAACCTGAAAAGACCTTTCCAAATCTTTTCCTAGTTTATGAATATCTTTGTGTTCCTCCACAACTTGCTTCCAAACATCTGTTTTTGGGTCCAGCAACAACTTTGCAGCAGTGTCACTGTCTGTTTTTTATCCTAATATTAATTTTAACACATTGTTCCTCCTCCTGGTGTTTTTGCTCCATGTTTGTTCTTTTCTTGAGCAACATATCTTGTTTTACAAGTGGCAGAAAGCTCTGACATAAACCACTCATGTATGGCCCCATTCCCGGAGAAGCATGTGTTTATGGTTCTTGATCTGGAGTGGTTTACATTTCCATGGATTTAAAGTGCCAAGATGTTATCTTTCCAGTGAAATTGTTACCTCCACTAGCTAATTATTCATGATGAATTTCCAAGTAATGGATTAAAACACTTGTCTTGCAAGGAAATTTGACTGCTACAATTTTTCAATTTCTGTGGACAAGCAGACTTTTTATACATATACATCCACAGAGGTGCTGTCACTTAAGTTGTGCAACTTCAGTATTTTTCTGTATGACGGTAATGGAAGTTATGTAGGTAACTATGGTTCTGTAAGTTCCTAAATGACTGCTCATCACAGATCTGGACTTTGATTTGTCCATTCCATAAACTTGATCATTTTCTCTCAGCCATTCTGATGTGGATTTGTTGCTTCAGATAATTATCTTGTTGCATGACCCAAGTGTTCAAACTTTGGCTGTAGGACAGATGACCTCTGACTGCAAAGTGACAAGTTACCAAGATAGTTTTGTGAATCTCCTTTGTGCTTCCCTGGTCTGTCTGTCTGTCAAACAGTTTGTTTGTTTATTTATTTATTTATTGGTTGATTGAGGAGACTTTCTCCTGACATCCCTTTCAAACAAACTTGTGACATATTGCTCATTACACAGTTTGATCTTCACGTAAATCTTCTGGGACGTACACACCTGGGAAGATTAGTAATTCTCATGAATACTCTCCACATGTCAATTTTGTCACTGAAGAACATTAAACTCTTACTTGTTTGGAAAGGATTCCATGGCTTCTCTGTGACAATGGCTTATGTCTTTCCCTTCTACCATTGTGCTAACACACACATTGGAAAACTTCAGATCAGTAGTCTACCAGAATGGATGATTACAGATCTGTACACCTGCTTCTCATCAGTCTTCGGAAAGCAGTAATCAGATGCTTACGAGTACAAACTTTTTTTTTTTTGTAGAATAATGGCTTGGTAAAAAATATTTTTTGTTGTTTTGTCATGGGTTCTGTTTGCCCATTACAAAGACTCATCATAATCTGATTACTTTATTTATAATTTTACACACACATACACACACACACACACTTAAATAAATGAATGAATAAATCTTAATTAAAAGAGGTCATACTAACTTCTGCAAATAACCTTATTTGGGCAGGGGAATAGAATGGCAACACTTTTAATCAGTTAATGTAATCACAAATGCCCTGAACATAAAACCATTACGTAAATGATCCAATCAGGGTAGAAAACACTGTTGTTCCTTCTCTGTATTTGGGGTTGTAGCTGTGCTTGGGTGAAAAGGTTTTTGTGAGGCAGTCAGTGTTATCTCAGAAATGTCAGTGTGTCTCTCTCTATAAATGGGGCAAGTGTGTTTTGAAACTCCTAACAGCCTTAGCAGTTTGATTTTTTCTTTCTTTTTTTTTTCTTACTGAAACAGGTTCATGGGTGTAGTGTTGATGAGTAGGAAAGTATGACTCTTATAAGACTTGACAGGGCCTTGTTAGAAGACCTCAACAGATTGAGAACCCTCTCAACCTTTTTTTCATTTCTTCTCAAAAGCAAGTTTTAATGACGTAAAAGTTCAGCATAGTTGTTTTGTTGGTTAGCACTGGTACTCCACATCTAAAAGTTTCAGGTTCAAATCCCAGTAAGAGTCTTTGTGTCTTGAGTACGTTTTCACCATTTGCTCTGGTTACTCTGACTTTCTCCCACGGATGTAAAACATTCTTGTTTGGCTAATTGGTGAATCTAAATTGAGATTGGGGGAAGGCATGTGTGTGTGCTTGCTTGTCTCTGAGGAGCCCTGTGTTGCACTGGTGACCTGTCCTGGTGGTACCGCTGTCTTCTGCACGTTGGCAGCTGGGATGGGTTCAAGTGGACCCCTGTGACCCTGAAAAGGTTTGAAACAGGATGTGTGAAAAGTTCTTCAGTGCATTGTGGATTTTATGTATTTGCTATTTTTATGTGGGCTTTGTTTTTTTCTGTTTTATTTTGAACGTCATCCATTTGCTGCCTTACCCTCACTTACGCTCTTCACTTCTGTTCTCTTGCTCATCAACATTTGTCATTGTCATGTCTCGCACATTTCTTTTACTTTCTCCCTCTTGTTGCCAACTGCTCTGTGTTCTTTCAGCTTTACCCACCCAATTTGTCTTTTGTTTTGGTTTAACTACAAATAGGAATCTAGCTGGAAAGATGACAAAAGACTTAAACACTAAGAATACTGAAAACAATAACAGGACAAAGTATATTTCCTATTGCAGACTGCAGAAAGTGATTAAATCAGAAGTCTGAAATTGCCTTGGGAACAGTACAAGTCGAGCTTTAGATTGTTGTGCCTGTTATTTCAGGTCAAAGGTTCACAGAGAGTAAAACTGGATTTTGGAAGCCCTTTAAAACAACTAGCACTCACAACACAATCCAGTTAAAGTGATTAAGTGCCAACATTAAAGGTCAGCAACAAAGTAATGATGGGTAAAATAAAATTTAAAAAAAAAACATTAAAGATCTGTATAAATACTTACAGCCTGATATATGACACTTTAAAAAAAGAAAAAAAAACAACAATCTGACCTTTACAAAGAGCTGATGACTATCAGAACTGTCACGGGTGATAAATCTGAGTGCAGAGAGGCTGAAAGCTTCTAAGGGCTGGTGAGTTGGAGTTAAAGTGTACGTGACTAAAATATCAAATTAGTTCAAGACTGGCCACAAATCTGCCTTAGAAAGCATCTGTCCACATGCAGAGAAAAATGTCACTAATTCTGACAAAAGACACCTTTAATTCTATCACCAGTATCAATCAAATTATTTGAAAGTCTGTAGACCATATTTAAAAGTCATCATCTTATTGATTCATATTCAGTGAAAATCATGCAATATTTGTGGAAATCACACACAACACTTAGTTTTTTTGGACATCTGATTGAATTTATGGGTATTGATTTGAAACCTGTTGATCAGGATTACTGAAGAGGCAGCACCATCCACATTCTAGCTTTGTTGAGAACATGCAGGTTGTGCAAACCAGGCATCAGCTGAACACAGGTCATTTCTGATTTTTGCCACTTAAACGTCATTTGAAATGGCAGCTCGAGTTACAAATATTTGTCCACAGCTCCTCTGGTGTTTACAGGCTCCAAGAGCCAGGATCCAAAGACAACTGGGATCCACTCCAGCAAATCCCTGTGACCCTAAACACGAATAAGCTGGTATAGCTTTCAGATGGATGAATTTCAGTTTGCTCTTACTGTCTTTTCAAGAGGCAAGTCAGAAACTATTGGAAACCCATTTAGACAAATCCAATACTATGAGGCTCTCATGAATAGAGTGATAATTTTGCATTCAGTGAACATGAAAGGCATATTGTAACAGTTTGTCATTGTGCAAAGCCAACGGGGGTCAGTAAACACAGCTGCCTGCAAAGGTGGGAGGTAAAAAAGCACAAATTTGTTTCTAGGCTTCAATCTCAGGTGTCTAGGCTTCAAGCATTCATGGGAAAATTAACAGAGATGATGTTGTTGTTCTTCTAACAGCATGAATTATTATCCTTAGCAGTAAGAATGTAGAGAAAACATGGAAGGCACAAAAAATATTAAAGAAAGCCACCTTAATTATAATTAAATGGTTCAGTTTGCTTCAATAGCAAAGGGCTATTGTATAAAAAAAATGTGAAACATGATTTGCAGATTTTAAATAACAAAAATAGTTTTCATGTAGTTGACATTAAATGGCAGTTAATTAAGAATTACATTAGTCTCCCATCTTTTATGTTACACATTTTAAAAAATAATAATTGAACCACTGGAATCCCTAGACATCAAACTATTCATGACCTACACCTGCACTAGAGCGAGATGACAAAGGTGTAACAGATGCACAATGAGGGAATTTAAAAAGTGGAAAGTAACTCTCCTACCACAACAAGATGGCAAACCAAACGCAGGTAAAATTTCTGCCCAAGATTCTGGAGTTTCAGCCGACCAAGAACAAACTCCAATCCATCACTGACCATGTGTAAAGGTAAGGATTTTTAAAAAGTCAGCAGGACTCAGCACACCTGGCGATTGCAATACAAATTATACCAACTGAAGAAACGCAAACAGATGGCTTTTAAGAATTCTCCATCAAATTTGGGGGAAAAAATAGAGAAAAAACACAAAAGTAAATGCATTTTGTTGTTGTTAATGGCTAACTTGTTGTTTTCAGTGGCCAGTTTAGGCTATAGAGTTTGCTATGTTTTGCCTGCTTTCTGCGGTGAGAAGATTTAAACCATTCTGCATAAAATTTTAAGTATTTTATTCCAGGCATGAACATAATTCAAACTTGTCCATAAAACTGAGAGTGAGCATGCAAGGTTGACCGACTCATTTGTCTGTATGGAGGTTTGATGGACTTAAGGCTCAGTCAAGACCCTGAACAGTATACAGTGGCCATGGATAGATGATGGATGGATGGTCATTCAGAAATGGACTAATAACTGATTTTATAACCACTGCTTTTATGCAAAGGGCCGACTGTCACAACTTAGTCTGCTGCTTAACCATATAATGTTGGAGGTATCTTAATAGGGACATGAATTTCTGATACCTCTATTCCACCTCCATAATAAAAAAAATATTAAGAACATTGGGAAAAAATAGTGACTCAATGTATTCATAATATTACAAATTGTTAAAGAGAGAATTAAAGGCATTTTTAATTTCAATATGTACTAAAACTCAGAGTAAATTTAAAAAATAGGATTTTCTGTGCATTATTTCATGTCATTCTTTAAAAGGTTAATGTTTTGTTTTCTTGTTCCTACTTGTTTAAAAAGCACTTGGATCTTATTAATGTTGGTCATTGTTTGGCCTTGCGTGTTTGACTGTTATTACTTGAACTCACCTTGACTGGTTCTGTTTGTACCGATTACCCTTCTCGGACTGCATTTTATGATTCTCCATTTCAGGACATTTGCCCTCCCAACATAAGTGCTCTTGTATTTTAGGGGTACATTTGTAGGAACATGCTGCTGGATGTCGTCAGAACATCGCACCTAGAGCCACAACCCACGTCTGAAATGCCCTGAAGCGTCGACTTTAAACTAAATAATCACATTTAACATTTTCTGTGCAGGAAATTGTGGTTTATAGATTGGACAGAATAGTATGCAGATTTTCATTATTAAAAATATAACAATGCAGTTAGAGAACATGTTAAATGAGGAAATCTGATTGTATGATCATTAATGAATTGAATTAAAGATAATAGTTTACATGACTTAATCTTCCTTCAAGTCTAATAGAGTTAAGTAATCAAAACTGTGAAATATTCTGTAAAGATTCAGTTTATGTTCACTGTCTGAAAACTGCATTTGGTAAGAAGCTCACATCACTTAACTCTGAAGTATTTCTATGTTGTATGTTGCTGATGAACATTTCCATCAATGTCAGAGGTCCTCAAAGGTGAAAATGTAGCAATGCATTCTTCACACTCAACCTCATTCTGGGTCACAGCTTTCCTTTCCCAAGTCTCTGCATTATATAAAGTTGTCATGAAAATAATATTTGTCAGTTTAAATGGGTAAAAAAGGTTGATATGACTGTTAGAGGACTGAAATCCCCCCAAAGACTATGTTGGATAAACAATGGATAATATTTGTTTCAGCTAGATTTAATAATGAATTCTTAGTGTTTTATAGTAAGAGATTATTTTTGTCCCTTTGCAAATGTGACTGATTATGTTGAGTAAATTAAACTGCATCCATCAGAACAATACGGGAATACTGTATTATTTTATTCTAATAACTTTCTGCAATATCAATGTTTTGTACATTTATGGAGAATAAGACTCATCATCTATTTTATTTTCTTTTAAACTCTCGAGTCTAAAGAGTGAGTATCCATCCACCAATCTATAGGTAGCTAAATGTCCTGAACTCCACATTAAACCTGAGGGATTATTAACTGTTTGCATAAAAGTGTGTGCTCAATTAATTATTTAAATGGATTTTGGAGCAATTCATACACATATTAGGATTTTTTTTCTCCTTATGCTTGAGTAACAGCTCTGGTTTAAACTGAATGTTTTTGACCGAGACTCTTAACTACTGGCCCTACAGGAACCCCTCTCAGCTACCCTTAGCTCTAATTTGTTTGATAAATAAAAAATCCACACAAGCACACCAGCCTCAGTGGGTTATGTCTTTTATTTACTGTAGTTGCAAGATTCATGCCTTTGAGTCTGAGACGCAGCACAGCAGCATGTCAGACAGAAACTAGGAGTTCAGATTTTGTTCTTATATGTCTGACTGTGGTTGAAATCCTTTTCTCAAACAGTTAAAATAGTACACAACAGAGTAAACAACCAGTTTCAGGCATCTGTGGAAAACAAATCCGCTCATGAAAATTCATCATGAATCCACTCCAAATCAAACTCCTGTAAGAGGTTGTTGCTGATTATATTAAAGCACTTCTACCAAATCAGCTGCTAACACACTCTGAAAGCATCTTCATTTTATTTTTGGGCTTTTTCAGAGCACCAAAACAGGACAAACAAATTAACCCTCGGTAAATATTTATGCGTGTTTCAGATCTCTCTAGCTGTTAAATTTAGATGTGCAGATGATAAGATTTAACCAGGGTTATTTACCATTAAGCACGTCATGCTCACAAATTTGTTGCCCTTAAAAAGGCATAAAGTCAGCTGAAGACTGAACATGGAACCATAAACACCATTAACCTAATAAAGTTAAAGCAAAAAAAAAAGAGAAGAAAGTAGTTTCCCGGCTCCACTGAGTGAAATGGATTTAAAAATAGGTAGGAAGAGCTGAGTGTAACATGAAGTTTTAAATATGGGGTTTCAAAAGTCTTAAAGCATTTTTTTTTTTTTGGAAAAAAAAAAGTCTAAAAGCATAAATTATAAATATCAGAATTGTTTTGCACATTAGCATGTTTTTGTGTGGATCACAAAATTAAAATTTTTACTGCCAGCTTCAGCTTGTCAGTCGGAAAAGTTTTTCAGATAGATTTTTTTTAATGAATTAAGTTAAAATGTCTGAAACCAGGGCAGCACGGTGGCTTAGTGGTTAGCACTGTTGCCTCACTGGTTCGACTCCCAGCCAGGAGTCTTTCTGTGTGGAGTTTGCATGTTCTCCCTGTGCTTGCGTGGGTTTTCTCCGG